>JAJSRW010000315.1:0-51009 GCA_022414725.1 Microglena sp. YARC | reverse complement strand
TCTTTATGCTGAACCTCTTGGCGGGTCAGAGTAGGATTAGGACCGCATTGAGCGTCTGTAAACATGGAAAGGGGCACTGGAGCAGCTCCCATAGGCCCGCGAAATTGCAGTCGCTCCACGCCGAATTGGGCCGAAGCAGCTTTCGCAGCAAAGTCATAAGGCGGCCCGGAGAGCAGACATTGCTGAGGGCGAAAAGAGGACCTCAAACGCTCCAATTGTCCGCCTAAAGCTTCGTGCTACTAGGTATTCAGCAGCTGACTAGAAGGACAGGGATGAGAGGGAGGAGATGGAGGATCCTGAGAGGAAGGAGGAAGTGGGTGGGGGCTCGAGAAGGGAATCAGGAGAGAGCTGCTTCTGAAGTACTAGGATGGGGGTCGGGTGGTCCCCCAATTACTTGAAGAGATAGCCTGCCCCCTCCAGTAGGCTGACTTTATGTGACTCTGGAGGGGTCAGAGTACGGATGTAGACCGCATGAGCGCCGTAAACAACTCAAATGGGCACTGAGCAGCATCATAGCCGCGAAATTGCAGTCGTTTCAGCCGAATTGGGCCGGAAGCAGCTTCCAGCAAAGTCATAAGGCGGCGGGGAGAGGCAGACATTCGATGGGCGAAAAAAGGACTCCAGCTCAAGTTGTCGCTCAAGCTCGTCTACTAGGTATCTCAGCAGCTGACATGAAGGAGCCGGATGAGAGGGAGGAGATGGAGGATTCTGAAAGGATGGAGGAAGTGGGTGGGGCTCGGAAGAAGGGACTCAGGACGAGGAGCTGCTTCTGAAGTACTAAGGATGGGTGGGTGTCCAACATTACTTGAGAGAATAGCCTGCCCCCCTCCAGTAGGCTGACCTTCTTATGCTGAACTCTGGTAGGGGCAGAAGTAGCGGATTAGACGATGAGCCGCTGTAACACTCAAAATGGGCACTGAGCAGCTCCCACACGTACACCCAGCCGCGAAATTGCAGTCGTCCAGCCGAATGGCCGAGCAGCTTCGCAGCAAAGTCATAAGCGGCCGGAGAGCAGATTACGCTAGGCGAGAAAAGGACCTCCTGCTCCAATTGTGCCTCAAAGCTTCGTCTACTAGTATCATCAGCAGCTGACATGAAAGGAGCAGGGATGAGAGGAGGAGAACTTGAGATTTCTGAGAGGAAGGAGGAAGTGGGTGGGGCTCGGAAGAAAGGGAATCAGGAGAGAGCTGCTTCTGAAGTACGAAGATGGGGTGAGTGTCCCAAAAATTTACTTGAAAAGAGAAAAAGAAAAACAAATAGCCTGCCGCCCTACTACAGAGCTGACTCTTATTCTGACCTCTGGAGGGGTCAGATAAGCGGAATTAGACCGCATGAGCGTCCTGTAACACTCAAATGGGGCACTGAGCAGCTCCATAGGCCGCGAAATTGCAGTCGCTCCAGCGAATTGGCCGAAGGCAGTTTCGCAGCAAATTTATAAACGGCGGCGGAGAGCAGACATTTGCTAGCAGCGAAAAAAGGACCCCAGCTTCCAATTGTCGCCTCAAAGTTCGTCTACTGGTATCTCAGCAGTGACATAAGGAGCAGGGATGAGAAGGGAGAGATGGAGGGATTCTGAGAGGAAAGGAGGAAGTGGGTGGGGCTCGGAAGAAGGGAATTCAGGAGAGAGCTGCTTCTGAAGTTACTAAGGATCGGGGGTCGGGTTGGTCCCAAATTACTTGAAGAGAATAGGCCCTCAGAGCTTGACCTCTTATGCTGACTCTGGAGGGGCAGAGTAAGCGGATTTAGACCGCATGAAGCGCCTGTAACCTCAAATGGGCGCACTGAGGCATACTATAGCCGCGAAATTGCAGTCGCCTTCAGCCGAAGTTGGCCCGAAGCAGTTCGCGCAGCAATAGTCATAGGCGGCCGCGAGAGCAGACATTCGCTAAGGCAAAAAAGGACCTCCAGCCCTTCCATTGTCGCCTTCAAGCTTCGTCTATAGGTTCTCACAGCTGACATGAGGAGCAGGGATGAGAGGTTGGAGGGATGTGTATTGTGATTCTGAGAGGATGGAGGAAGTGGGTGGGGCTCGAAGAAGGGAATCAAGGAGAGAGCTGCTCCTGAATGTACTAAGGAATGGGGGTCGAGTGGTCCCAAATGTAACTTGAAGAGAATAGGCCTGCCCCTCCAGTCTAGGCTGACCTCTTTATGCTGACCTCTGGAGGGTCAGATTAGCGGATTAGACCGCTGAGCGTCTGTATCACTGAAATGGGGCACTGAGCAGCTCCCATAGCCCGCGAAATTGCAGTCGCTTTCAGAACGGAATTGGCGAAGCAGCCCTTCGCAGCAAAGTATAGGCGGCGAGCAGCAGAACATTGCTAGGGCGAAAAAGGACCTCAGCTCAATTTGTCGCCTCAAAAGCTTTCGTCTACTAAGGTATCTCAGCAGCTGACATGAAGGGAGCAACGGGATGAGAGGCGAGGAGAATGGAGGATTCTAGAGTGAAGGAGGAAGTGGGTGGGGCCTCGGAAGAAGGGAAATCAGGAGAGGAGCTGCTTTCTCGGAAGTACGAAGGAATGGGGGGTCGAGTGGATTCCCAAATTTTACTTTGAAAGAGAAAAAGAAAAAAATAGCCTGCCCCCCTCCAGTAGGGTGACCTCTTATATTCCTGACCTCTGGAGGGGTCAGAGTAGCGGATTAGACCGAATGAGCGTCTGTAACACTCAAATGGGGGCACTGTGCAGCTGCCCAATGAGCCGCGAAATTGGCATGTCGCTTCAGCCCGAATTGGCCGAAGCAGCTCGCAAGCAAAGTCATAAGGCGGCGGAGAGCAGACATTGATAGGCGAAAAAGGACCCCGCTCCATTGTCGCCTCAAAGCTTTCGTCTCACTAGGTATTCAGCTAGCTGGACATGAAAGAGCGGGATGAAGGGGAGGAGATGGAGGATTTGAGAAGGATGGAGGAAGTGGTTGGCGCGCTCGGAAGAAGGGATCAGGAGAGAGCTTGCTTCTGAAGTACTAAAGGATGGGGGTCGGGTGGTCCAAATTAACTGTGAAGAGAATACTGCCCCCTCCAGTAGGCTGAACCTCTTATGCTGAACCTCTGGAGGGTCAGAGTAGCGGATTAGACCGCATGAGCGTCTGTTAACACTGAAATGGGGCACTGAGCAGCTCCCATAGCCCGCGAAATTGCAGTTCGCTCAGCCGAATTGGCCGAAGCAAGCCTTGCAGCAAAGTCAATAAGGCGGCGGGAGAGCAGACATTGCCTAGGGCGAAAAAGGATCCTTCACTGCTCCAAATTGGTGCCTCAAAGCTTCGTCTACTAGGTTCTCAGCAGCTGACATGAAGGAGCAGGGATGAGAGGGAGGAGATGGAGGATCTGAAGAGGAAGGAGGAAGTGGTGGGGCTCGAAGAAGGGAATCAGGAGAGACTGCTTCTGAAGTACGAAGGTGGGGGTCGAGTGGTCGCAAATTTACTTGAAGAGAAAAAGAAAAAAAAATAGCCTGCCCCCTCCAGTAGGCTGACCTCTTTATTCTGACGCTCTGGAGGGGTCAGAGTAGCGCGATAGAAAGCATGAGCGTCTGGTAACACTCAAATGGGGGCATGAGCAGTCCATAGCCGGAAGATTGCAGTCGGCTCCAGCCGAATTGGCCGCAAGCAGCTTCGCAGCCAAAGTTATAAGGCGGCCCGGAGAGCAAGACATTGCTTAGGGCGAAAAAAGGACTTCCAGCTCCAATGCTCGCCTCAAGCTTTGGGTCTACTAGGTATCTCTCTCAGCAGCTGACATGAAGGAGCAAGGGTGAGAGGGAGGAGAATGGAGATTCTGAGAGGAAGAGGAAGGGGTGGGGCTCGAAGAAGGGATTCAGGAGAGAGCTGTTCTGAAGTACTAAGGATGGGGGTCGGGTGGTCCAAATTTACTGAAGAGAATAGCTCTGCCCCCTCCACGTAGGCTGACCTCTATGCTGACCTCTGGAGGGGTCCGAGGTAGCGGATTAGACTGCATGAAGCGCCTGTAACACTCAAATGGGGCACGAGCAAGCATCCATGCGCGAAATTGCAGTCGCTCACAGCAGCGAATTGGCGAAGCAGCTTCGCAGGCAAATCATAAGGCAGCGGAGAGCAGGATGCAGAGAGATCAGTAAAGGGGCCGTAGTAGCATATCATTTGCTAGGGCGAAAAAAGGACCTCCAGCTCCAGACTTGTCGCCCAATAGCTTCGTCTACTAGGTATCTCAGCAGCTTGACATGAAGGAGCAGGGATGTAGAGGGAGGAGATGAGAGGATTCTGAGAGGAAGGAGGAAGTGGGTGGGGCTCGGAAGAAGGGTAATCAGGAGAGAGCTGCTTCTGAAGTATAAGGATTGGGGGATCGTAGTGGTCAAATTATTACTTGAAGAGAAAATAGAAAAAAATAGGCCTGCCCCCCCTACAGTAGGCTGACCTTTATGATTCTGACCGCTCTGGAGGGGTCAGAGTAAGCGGATTAGACGCATGATGCGTCTGTAACACTGAAATGGGGCACTGTGCAGCTCCCATAGCCGCGAAATTGCAGTCGCTCCAGCCGAATTGGCCGAAGCAGCTTCGCAGCAAAAGTCATATAAGGCGGCCGGAGAGCAGACATTGCTAGGGCGAAAAAGGACCTCTGCTCCAATTGTCGCCTCAAAGCTTCGTCTACTAGTGTATCTCAGCACTGAATGAGGAGAGGATGAGAGGGAGGAGATGGAGGATTCTGAGAGGAAGGAGGAAGTGGGTGGGGCTCGGAAGAAGGGAATCAGGAGAGAGCTGCTTCTGAAGTACGAAGGATGGGGGTCGAGTGGTCCCAAATTTACTTGAAGAGAAAAAGAAAAAAAAAATAGCCTGCCCCCCTGCCAGTAGGCTGACCTCTTATTCTGACCTCTGGAGGGGTCAGAGTAGCGGATTAGACCGCATGAGCGTCTGTAACACTCAAATGGGGCACTGTGCAGCTCCCATAGCCGCGAAATTGCAGTCGCTCCAGCCGAATTGGCCGAAGCAGCTTCGCAGCAAAGTTATAAGGCGGCCGGAGAGCAGACATTGCTAGGGCGAAAAAGGACCTCCAGCTCCAATTGTCGCCTCAAAGCTTCGTCTACTAGGTATCTCAGCAGCTGACATGAAGGAGCAGGGATGAGAGGGAGGAGATGGAGGATTCTGAGAGGAAGGAGGAAGTGGGTGGGGCTCGGAAGAAGGGAATCAGGAGAGAGCTGCTTCTGAAGTACTAAGGATGGGGGTCGGGTGGTCCCAAATTTACTTGAAGAGAATAGCCTGCCCCCCCTCGCAGTAGGCTGACTCTTATGCTGACCTCTGGAGGGGTAGAGAAGCGGATTAGACCGCATGAGCGCCTGTAACACTCAAATGGGGCACTGAGCAGCATCCATAGCGCAAAAAATTGCAGTCGCTTCAGCCGAATTGGCCGAAGCAGCTTCGCAGCAAAGTCATAAGGCGGCCGGAGAGCAGACATTGATAGGGCGAAAAAAGGACCTCCAGCTCCAATTGTCGCCTCAAAGCTTCGTCTACTAGGTATCTCAGCAGCTGACATGAAGGAGCAGGGATGAGAGGGAGGAGATGGAGGATTCTGAAAGGATGGAGGAAGTGGGTGGGGCTCGGAAGAAGGGAATCAGGAGAGAGCTGCTTCTGAAGTACTAAGGAGCGGGGTGGGATGGTCGTGGTGGTCAATTAAGCTTGAAAGAATAGCCAGTGGTCCAGTATGCTTCGCAGCAAAGTACCTCTGAAACGTCAGGAATCAGGAGAGAGTACGAAGGATGGGATTCGAGGTGGGTCCCTAAATTTACTTGAAGGAGAAAAGAAAAGAAAAAAAAATCACCCTCCAGTAGGCTGATCCTCTTAGAGAGGGGTGCGAGAGCGGATTAAACCGCATGAGCGTCCTGTAACACTGGGGCACTGAGCAGTTCCCATAGCCCGCGAAAATTGCAGTCGCTCCAGGCGAATTGGCCGAAGCACTTCGCAGCAAAGTCATAAGGGCGGCGGAGAGCAGACATTGCTAGGGCGAAAAAAGGACCTCCTGCTCCAATTGTCGCCTCAAAGCTTCGTCTACTAGGTATCTCAGCAGCTGACATGAAGGAGCAGGGATGAGAGGGAGGAGATGGAGGATTCTGAGAGGAAGGAGGAAGTGGGTGGGGCTCGGAAGAAGGGAATCAGGAGAGAGCTGCTTCTGAAGTACGAAGGATGGGGGTCGAGTGGTCCCAAATTTACTTGAAGAGAAAAAAAAAAAAAAAAATAGCCTGCCCCCCTCCAGTAGGCTGACCTCTTATGCTGACCTCTGGAGGGGGCAGAGTAGCGGATTAGACCGCATGAGCGTCTGTAACACTGAAATGGGGCACTGTGCGCTCCATAGCCGGCGAAATTGCAGTCGCTCCAGCCGAATTGGCCGAAGCAGCTTCGCAGCAAAGTTATAAGGCGGCCGGAGAGCAGACATTGCTAGGGCGAAAAAAGGACCTCCAGCTCCAATTGTCGCCTCAAAGCTTCGTCTACTAGGTATCTCAGCAGCTGACATGAAGGAGCAGGGATGAGAGGGAGGAGATGGAGGATTCTGAGAGGAAGGAGGAAGTGGGTGGGGCTCGGAAGAAGGGATTCAGGAGAGAGCTGCTTCTGAAGTACTAAGGATGGGGGTCGGGTGGTCCCAAATTTACTTGAAGAGAATAGCTGCGCCCTCCAGTAGGGCAAAAAAGGCTGACCTCTTATGCTCTGAACCCTCTGGAGGGGTCAGAGTAGCGGATTAGACCGCATGAGCGCCTGTAACACTCAAATGGGGCACTGAGCAGCATCCATAGCCGCGAAATTGCAGTCGCTTCAGCCGAATTGGCCGAAGCAGCTTCGCAGCAAAGTCATAAGGCGGCCGGAGAGCAGACATTGATAGGGCGAAAAAAGGACCTCCAGCTCCAATTGTCGCCTCAAAGCTTCGTCTACTAGGTATCTCAGCAGCTGACATGAAGGAGCAGGGATGAGAGGGAGGAGATGGAGGATTCTGAAAGGATTGGAGCGCTTCTGGAAGTGGGTCGGGGGCTCGGAAGAAGGAATCAGGAAGACGCAGAGCTCTGAAGCCAGCACCGATCTGAAGTACTAAGGATGGGGGCCGGGTGGTCCCAAATCTAACTTGAAGAGAATAGCCTGCCCCCCCCCCCTCAAGTAGGCTAACCTCTTATGCTGACCTCTGGAGGGGGCAGAGTAGCGGATTAGACGCAAATGAGCGTCTGTAACACTGAAATGGGGCACTGAGCAGCTCCCATAGCCGCGAAATTGCAGTCGCTCCAGCCGAATTGGCCGAAAGCAGCTTCGGCAGTAAAGTCATAAGGCGGGCCGGAGAGCAGACATTGCTAGGGCGAAAAAAGGACCTCCAGCTGCCAATGTCGCCCTCAAATTGTCTCGCGGGAACTAGGTATCTCAGCAGCTGACATGAAGGAGCAGGGATGAGAGGGAGGAGATGGAGGATTCTGAGAGGAAGGAGGAAGTGGGTGGGGCTCGGAAGAAGGGAATCAGGAGAGAGCTGCTTCTGAAGTACTAAGGATGGGGGTCGAGTGGTCCCAAATTTACTTGAAGAGAAAAAAAAAAAAAAATAGCCTGCCCCCCTCCAGTAGGCTGACCTCTTATGCTGACCTCTGGAGGGGTCAGAGTAGCGGATTAGACCGCATGAGCGTCTGTAACACTCAAATGGGGCACTGTGCAGCTCCCATAGCCGCGAAATTGCAGTCGCTCCTGCCGAATTGGCCGAAGCAGCTTAGCAGCAAAGTTATAAGGCGGCCGGAGAGCAGACATTGCTAGGGCGAAAAAAGGACCTCCAGCTCCAATTGTCGCCTCAAAGCTTCGTCTACTAGGTATCTCAGCAGCTGACATGAAGTAGCAGGGATGAGAGGGAGGAGATGGAGGATTCTGAGAGGAAGGAGGAAGTGGGTGGGGCTCGAAGAAGGGAATCAGGAGAGAGCTGCTTCTGAAGTACTAAGGATGGGGGTCAGGTGGTCCAAATTAAACTTGAAGAGAATAGCCTGCCCCTCCAGTAGCTAACCTCTTATGCTGACCTCTGGAGGTGGCAGAGTAGCGGATTTAAAACCGCAATGAACGTCTGTAACACTCAAATGGGGCACTGAGCAGCTCCCATAGCCGCGAAATTGCAGTCGCTCCAGCCGAATTGGCCGAAGCAGCTTCGCAGCAAAGTCATAAGGCGGCCGGAGAGCAGACATTGCTAGGGCGAAAAAAGGACCTCCAGCTCCAATTGTCGCCTCAAAGCTTCGTCTACTAGGTATCTCAGCAGCTGACATGAAGGAGCAGGGATGAGAGGGAGGAGATGTTATCAGCTTTAATACACTCCGTGGTGTGGACAGAGATGAAAGCAGCGGAACAGACGCGCCAATCTATACACGGAGACAAGAATAACATTACAAAAGACTGGGGAACCATAAAGGGACACCAGCGGAGGAAAGGGGCGGTAGCCTGGAACCTGATCAGGGTACAGGCTAGACAGCGCGTGTCAGAAGAACCGATGACGCAGTCAACAGGAAGTCGTCACAGTGTCATGAAGAATGACACAGTCTACGGGAAGCTGACATAGTACTGTCAGGACCGATAGTTCTAAGGGAGTACACAAGGAGTCACCAAGACATAAAACAAGTGAGAGCACCGCTATTCATGCTGATAGATGGAGGATTCTGAGAGGAAGGAGGAAGTGGGTGGGGCTCGGAAGAAGCCATGGGGCTTGCTGTAGAGTCTGGGGGATGTCTCGCACATCAGTGGTCCATTGGGATCTTCTTAACATGTGCTGAGCCATGGGGGGAAGCTGCATGGGGCTGTCAGAGAGAAGGAACAGAAGAGGCCATGATAGCTGAAAAGGGGCTGGGGGAGAATTATACCAGGTGTTAGGATTGACTCCTCATGCAAAGAAGGAAGGGCTGAAAGTGTTTGGGGAAACTCGAGTGTCAGACCAGGCTGGCTGACACATCTGCTGCTATTGCAGGGCTGAAGGGGGAAGCAGGAGTTCCCAAGAAGGGCAATTCGCTCACTGAGCGGCTTGAGAGCTTCAAGACGAGCACAAGAACACTGTAACGTATTGAGGGAAGAGTGAGAAAAACCCTTAGCCGTTCATGTCTTTTTCTTTGGTCTTTTCTCCTTGGTCACAAAAGGCTAGGTTTTATCAGTTGGGCCTTTTCCTGGTTCCCCCCTTTGTAAAAAAAAAAAAAAAAAAGGGTCTTGATCTTGGGCTTGGGCTGGATCTAGATCAAGTTCTAGATCAGGGTCTAGATCAGGGCCTAGAGCTGGGGCTTGGACTGGCCCTAGATCAAGTTCTAGATCAGGGTCTAGAGCTGGGTCTTGGGCTGGGTCTCGGTCAGGGTCTAGAGTAGGGTCTAGATCCGGGGGATGGGTTGAATCTGGGTAAGGGTCTAGATCAGGGTCTAGATCTAGGGCTTGGTCTGGGTATGGGATTGATTTTGGGATTGTAGGGAGCGCTAGGGGCATTGGGAATTTTTATTTCTGTGGTGCGGGTCAGGGTACTACAAAGTGTGCGCAGCTCGCGCGGCCCGCGCTGCATTTTTTGAGCCCATCTGCACGTTTCACGCAGTTTTTTTATCACCCATGTGCACGGAGCGCGCTGCTTTTTTGAATACCATTTTTGTCCCTTAGCTGTCCTTAGCCGTTCATGTCTTTTTCTTGGTCTATTCTCCTTGGTCAAAAGGGCTTGGTTTTATCAGTTGGGCCTTTTCCTGGTTCCCCCTTTGTAAAAAAAAAAAAAAAAAAGCGCTTTCCTATTTTCACTCACTCAGAGAAAGCGCAGAAAAGCACAGAACCGCTGTCCCTACGTGACGCTTTCTCATTTTTTTTGAGTGTGAGTCATTAAGTGACTTAAGGGCTGGATTGACTAGATTGCCCTCTCGGATTTAAATTGTGTGGCAGCCAATGACCATCGGTTATCGCCATGGAAGCTGCCAGGCCGTCGAATTTGAACACTAACAGATAAAACCGAACAGACTTTCTGATAATTAAACCTGTAGGCTCGGTTGAAGCAGTTATAACGTCTTCAAGTTCCTCATACCTTCTCGAGGGTTCATTCAGCGCTAACGCTCCTCAGCCCCGCCCCTGCCCCAGCCCCGCCCCGCCCCCTGCTGTCGCCATTTCGTCACTGCCCTAGTCTGATAGTCTCCTCCCCCCGCACCAAAGGTAAGTTTGTTTGCTTATGAATCGACCAGCCGAGTAGTCAAACCTGCCGAGTTGCTGAAAACTTTGAGTGTATAAATAACTCCTTTTCCCATGTGCAGTCCTCCTCCCACTCTTCCTCCATCGCCTGCTGGCTCCTCTTCGCTCCTCCTCCTCAGCTCCTCCTCATGATGAATGCCCTCTGGCTCTCCCGTTCACGTTCCTTTGTTTGCACTCGCCTTTTGCTCATTTGCTCTCGTTCGTTGTTGCCCGGGTGGAATCGAACGAAAGAACTGGGTGAAGGGGTGGGACGGCCGGGGCGCATGTGATTTTTTTTTTTTTACAAAGGGGGGAACCAGGAAAGGTTGCAACAACCGAAGAAAAAGGCGCGAAACAACCGAAGAAAAAGGTTCTCAGGCCCAAAAACACTTCTGATCGCTCAGGCACCGCCGCTGGACCACCAGCACGTTGCCCCCGCAACAACCAACCCCACTGAGTCTACCAAGACCCCGCTGGAAGACCAACACATTGCCCCCGCAAACAACAACCCCCCACTACGTCTACCCAAGACCCCGCTGGACCGCCAGCACGTTGCCCCCACAACAACACCCCCCCCCACACACCACACACTGCCTCTACCCATCAGTTCCCCTCTCCTACCCTCCCACCATCTCCCTAACCCCGTCGGCCTCGCAAGCCAAATCTTCCGAGCCCCACCCACTTCCTCCTTCCTCTCAGAATCCTCCATCTCCTCCCTCTCATCCCTGCTACTTCATGTCAGCTGCTGAGATACCTAGTAGACGAAGCTTTGAGGCGACAATTGGAGCTGGAGGTCCTTTTTTCGCCCTAGCAATGTCTGCTCTCCGGCCGCCTTATGACTTTGCTGCGAAGCTGCTTCGGCCACTTCGGCTGAAGCGACTGCAATTTCGCGGCTATGGGAGCTGCTCAGTGCCCCATTTGAGTGTTGCAGACGCTTATGCGGTTTAATCCGCTACTCTGCCACCTCCAGAGGTCAGCATAAGAGGTCAGCCTACTGGAGGGGGGCAGGCTATTCTCGTCAAGTTAATTTGGGACCACCCGACCCCCATCCTTAGTACTTCAGAAGCAGCTCTCTCCTGATTCCCTTCTTCCGAGCCCCACCCACTTCCTCCTTCCTCTCAGAATCCTCCATCTCCTCCCTCTCATCCCTGCTCCTTCATGTCAGCTGCTGAGATACCTAGTAGACGAAGCTTTGAGGCGACAATTGGAGCTTGAGGTCCTTTTTTCGCCCTAGCAATGTCTGCTCTCCGGCCGCCTTATGACTTTGCTGCGAAGCTGCTTCGGCCAATTCGGCTGGAGCGACTGCAATTTCGCGGCTATGGGAGCTGCTCAGTGCCCCATTTGAGTGTTACAGACGCTCATGCGGTTTAATCCGCTACTCTGCCCCCTCCTAGTACTTCAGAAGCAGCTCTCTCCTGATTCCCTTCTTCCGAGCCCCACCCACTTCTTCCTTCCTCTCAGAATCCTCCATCTCCTCCCTCTCATCCCTGCTCCTTCATGTCAGCTGCTGAGATACCTAGTAGACGAAGCTTTGAGGCGACAATTGGAGCTGGAGGTCCTTTTTTCGCCCTAGCAATGTCTGCTCTCCGGCCGCCTTATGACTTTGCTGCGAAGCTGCTTCGGCCAATTTGGCTGGAGCGACAGCAATCTTGCGGCTATGGGAGCTGCTCAGTGCCCCATTTGAGTCTTATAGACGTTCATGCGGTTTAATCCGCTACTCTCCTTGTTTGTGTCCCTCGTTCTTTTGTACCCTAGTCTTTTCGTCTTTTGTCTTGGATCTTTTGTCTTAGCGGACTTTTGGTCCATGTCTTCTAGTCTTCTTCTTTGGTTTTTCTTCCTTGGTCACATAGGGCTAGGTTTTATCAGATGTTCACTTTCCTGGTTCCTCCCTATGTAAAAAAAAAAAAAAAAAAAAAACTCTGCCCCTCCAGAGGTCAGCATAAGAGGTCAGCCTACTGGAGGGGGGCAGGCTATTCTCTTCAAGTTAATTTGGGACCACCCGACCCCATCCTTAGTACTTCAGAAGCAGCTCTCTCCTGATTCCTTCTTCCGAGCCCCACCACTTCCTCCTTCCTCTCAGAATCCTCCATCTCCTCCCTCTCATCCCTGCTCCTTCATGTCAGCTGCTGAGATACCTAGTAGACGAAGCTTTGAGGCGACAATTGGAGCTTGAGGTCCTTTTTTCGCCCTAGCAATGTCTGCTCTCCGGCCGCCTTATGACTTTGCTGCGAAGCTGCTTCGGCCAATTCGGCTTGAGCGACTGCAATTTCGCGGCTATTGGAGCTTCTCAGTGCCCCATTTGAGTGTTACAGACGCTCATGCTGTTTAATCCGCTACTCATTCACTCATCAATTCCCCCACACCCTACTCAGGAAATGCGAAATTTCCGCAATCACGCCTAAAGATGTGATTGCCGTGGAGCTCGTACCTCGCTCCCGTTGATTCCTCTGCTCTACACATTCACCCCCTTTTCCAGACACCTCCTGTTCAGACTTTCTCAGGTATGCTTAGGTATGCTTCCTTCTGTGGTCCAAGTTTCTTTTCAACTTCTTCTTTTCTCCGCCCTCATTCCTTGCCCACAGCCTAACGCTCTACCTACACACACTGTCCCCCTCTATCACACCCCTTTAACCGCACACTGCCAAACACTCCTCTCCCCCTCCACCTCCCCCCCCCCACACACACACCCCTTTTGACCACCATCCCACAATCTCACTCCCCCACCACACCGCCCATAACACTCACTCACCCCCTATCACAACACGTTCTTACTACAAACCACCACCAACCTTCACATCACACCCCTCACCCCCACCCCACCACGACAACCCTGGCCAGGGCGTGCGAGTCGCCTAGACCGGTCTGGGCCAGTAAATCCCCTCCAAACACACACACTCACACCTTCCCTCTTCACCACCTAACCCACACTCGGGGAAGTCGACAGATCGCTAAATGCGTACGAGCGCAGCGGAATGCACGCGGAGTCCGCGATTAGTCATAGTCCTTTAATGACCTGGCACTTCTGACTCTAGCGGTAAGCCCTATACCCGCGTCGCGTGTAGCTCAGAATCCCGAGACATTTCGCCTGCATTTCGCCAAGGCGGATTGTCGTCGAAATGTCTCAGACTTCTGAGATATTTTGACGGCATCTCGCCATGCACGGCGGCTTGTGCACGGTAATGAGGCGAAATATTCGGTCTTCTGAGACATTTCGCCTGTACTTCGCCTACAGGGCCGTTTGGGCATGGTGGTCGGAGAGGTCACATTTTCAGGAATGTTTTCTAGAAGCATTTCTCAAATACATCAGGAGTCGAGAAGTTAGATTACATACATAATAAACTATGCATCCATTAACCTATTGATCTACCTATATATCTATGTAAGCATCCTTACACATGTACATCCACTACAGCCCATATATTTCCTCTATATCCATTAACCATAGATAGACAGCAAGCAAAAACGAGCAGCCAAATTGCTGGGTGGAGCCATGTAGCTAATTAAGTTCAAGTACAAGTATATACGCAGCCTGCAGGCAGCTATCTATTTGTCTAATTATGAATACATAGGCCTATATATCCACCAAGAAGAAACGCCCAATCAAAGCTATACATCTATATATATTCGCTGATTCTATTTTATATTTCCATCTTCAGCATGTGTAGTTCCTTCGTGGCAACAATCTTCATCGCAGCCGTAGCAGGGATAATGGCAAAGGACAGGACGACAGTGATGAGCAGGGAAGGGGAGGCGTTAAAGAGCAAAGAGGGGCAGGGATAATGGCGAGGGGCAGGATGACAGTGATGAGCAGAGAAGGGAAGGCGTTAGAGAGCAAAGAGGGGCAGGGATAATGGCAAGGGGCAGGAGGACAGTGTTGAGCAGAGTGGGGCAGGCGTTAGACAGCAAAGAGGGGCAGGGATAATGGCAAGGGGCAGGACGACAGTGATGAACAAGGCAGGGCAGGCGTTAGAGAGCAAAGAGGGGCAGGGATAATGGATATGGGCCAGGCGACAGTGATGAGCAGAGCAGGCCAGGCGTTAGAGAGCAAGGAGGGGCAGGGATAATGGCAAAGGGCAAGATGACAGTGATGAGCAGAGCAGGGCAGGCGTTAGAGAGCCAGGAAGGGCAGGGAGCACGGATAAGGGCAGGATGGTGATTAGCAGGGCATGGCCTGCGTTACAGAGCAATGAAGGGCAGGGAGAATGGCAAGGGGCAGGACAGTGACGTGCAGAGCAGGGTATGCGTTAGAGATCAATGAAGGGCAGTACATAGACAGAGGCATAGTACAGATGCAGTTACAGAGACGATGGCAGAGACAGTGATACAAACATAGACAGATGCACGTGGGCACCACCTAGGAATGAATCAAGACATAATTCGCTATGCCACACAATTGTTGCGAAACCGCACCTACAAGCAAGCTTCACTTATTACTTACGTTGTTGTCCAAAAGCCTCATGTGACAGTGGAACATCAGAACTGGGAGGGAAGACAGAGCAATGGTCCGTGCAAATACAGAATGCAGGCATAGTTAAATTAAGTAGCACCCTTTACTTCTTATTTGATGATAGTTTAAAGCCCCCTTCTCTTGTGTCAACAATGGCCAAGCGCTCAAGCAGACTGACAAGCAAGTATTCATGCGTGCAACAGATAGGCATGCAAGCAACCAAGCCACTTTCCCATGGGCTGAACACTCTATGCCTAGCACCTCCAAGCTGCAGTCACCATCCAGATAGACAGCCAATCAGTCACCAGGGATGAAGACAGAAAGGCAGGCATACAGACATGAATGCACAAAAGGAGGCATGCAAGCAGGTGGACACTATTTAGGCATGTGATCAAGTCAGAATTCCCTAGGCCACATTGTTGTGAAACCCTACCTACAAGCAAGCTTCAGACCGCTACCAGACAGAGCATGGGTCCCTGCAAAAAAGAAGGGCGGGCATAGTTACATTTATTGACACCCTTTGTGTTGTTTTTGCGTCTTGGTAGGGAGATACCCCTGGAAGTCCAACCTGCCTTAAGCTTAGGTACCTGAACCTCAGGTCCTACCCCAGCCTTGCATTGTCCACACTTGCCTGAGTTTACCATGCATAATGGATCTGGAAGACCCAAGCATAAAGACAAGGTTGGATTGTCACCCAACACCCAGCAAAGCAAGGAGAACCAGTCTCCACAACAACACAAGAGGCAACGTGCCAAGACTGCTACAACTACTAGGAGTGAACCCAATGTGAAGATGCATGCCATGGACATGGGTCTAGTGCGTCAGCCAAATAGACACAGTGCTGCCACCATCTATCATGCAGGGTCTCAAGGGATAATTGCCACGCATGATCTCCTGATACAATGCTCAAGGGCACCATGCAGCCAGGGCAGTGCATGATCCAACTAGAGTGTAAGGCCCCGTGTCCTTTAAAGCTCTACTCAGGCCCAGGAGAGAACAGGTGGAAGTATGACTCACATAAGAGTTGGGAGCAAGTTGTCCCAGCATCCTACTTTGCAAAGTGCCAACTAATCATGCTGCCATCCCAAGCTGAAGTCATGCTCCTGGCATAGCAGACTCCACATACCACCATATTTGACCGTGTACAGAGCAACATCGAGTGGGCTGCCGAGATGCTGCAATGTATGCAGCTTATTCATGCGGTGGCAGTACAGCAGCGCCGACCGGGCTTCCTGGTTGAGGAGTTGACGACGCAAGGGCCGCTGGCTGCAAGATACCATGCCTCCAGCACTGACAACCTACACAGGTCTAGCATAGACGGATCAGTTGCGAGAATTAGCGGCACCGATGTAAGGGAATTTGTGTAGGAGAGAGGACCAGAGCATTGGTCAAATTTCAAAAACAATCTGACGCACTACTTCGCGCTTGTCCACGCGGAAGGCGGAAGAGGGCGTTGCGCAGTAATACTGAAAATAAAGCTGGAAAGAAAGGAGGGAATAAAGCAGGACGCCAGAAATATCAAGTTGCAACAAACACATGCTTTGGGCGAGGGAGGGAAGAATATGAGGTAGGAGTACGAGAGGTAGAAGGTTGGCGTGGCTTACCTTAGCCATACTGCAAAGGCTCTAATCAGAGGGCTCTAATCGTACGGCCATTTTGCCATGCTGCGTCCAATCCGCCTTGGCTAAATGTACTTGAAAGGCTGGTGAAAGGAAACCCTGCGAAAACATCTATCAAAATTAGTAAGAGCACTGACAGGTCATCGCGTCACACTAATATTTCAGTGTGACTTAGGCTTTCATCACAGTGATTAAAATCGTCCTGGTTTCGCCCTACAACAACGCCATTTTCGAAGCATGCAGCGAAAGCACATAGGTGACTTCGGGTGTCCATTTTCCCGAATGAAAGCTATTCGCCAACAAGTAGTTCGCGCTAGTACTTCGTTGCCTAATTGTTCACCCTATCTCGGAATCGCTGGCAGAGCTTGGCACGTTCGCAAGATTGACCCCTCGAAAAGGTTGCTAACAGACCCTCGAGCGACAGAAAGCTGCATACCCCTTAGCGTATTACAACTCAGTAGTTAACGTGCGATCGAGGAGTTATTGGTCACGCTTCAGTCTACAAAAAGTTCTGGGTGTCTGTCGGGATCGCTAGTTTGCAGTGAGCCGAGACATTTCGTCCACTGTACGCCTACATTTATCTGTAATTCCGCTGCAAATCGTGTCTTTCGCCTACATTTAGCGAAATTGTCACTTCCCCGAGTGCCACACTCACTCCCCCACCACATCACACATAACCACACACTCTCCCCCCACCACCAAACGTTCTTACAACTTACCACCCACCCATACCTCCACAATACACCCCTCACCCCCCCACACACAACCACCTGGTCTGGGCGTGAAATTCGCCCAAATAGACCGGTCTGGGCAAGAAAATCGCCCAGACCATAGTTCCACTGGAGATTGCTCTTTTCCTGGCTTGCCGAGGTTTACCTTAGCGGTTAGGGGGCGGCGTTAGATCGCAGGACACACAGGCTGAGTTACAAATGTGGTGTGTTCTACATCCCTTGTGATATACAACACCCTTGCTGTATCGACCTTACTTGCGAGAGTAGGAAGGGGGTGGTGAGGTTCGATTCCTCAGTATTTTGGCGTCCTGGCCCTAAGCAAACCTTGTAGGGAAGTACTGTCGGATTTCTGCCCTCGTGGTGGTTCTCTAGTTATGTCTCCTTGATTCCTCCTCTAAAGACCATGGCAGGGAGCTTGTCTGCCGTGGTTAACAGGGGTAGTGGTGAATGTTTGTTTGGTCGTGGGTTGGTAGACTTTGAGGAACAGCTGATCCTCCCTCCCCATCAGAGGCAAGAGCTCTTGGAACCATGGCTGTTTGGAATTTGGGAAGACCTACAACTGGACCCAACAACCTGGGGGCTCATCCTCCATGATGATACTGAGGTGAACCTTCTTGAACTTTCTGTGCGCCAAGAACGGCAAGCCCTTCTTCACCGACATATCATTTTTTTTACAAAGGTGGGAACCAGGAAGGAGCCAGCCCTATGTGACCAAGGAGAAAAGACCAAAGAAAAAGACAAGAACGGCAAACGGACAGCTATTGGACGGACACCACCTTGGTGACTTAAGGGACAAAGGAGGACAGGAACAGAAGACAAACAAACCAGAGAGGCAAGGAAGAAGCCCAAAACAGGAAGCCCAAGAGAAGGGGCTAGGACCACTAAGAAAAAAGACCTATGAAGGGGGGGGCCAAAACATTGCAATCTCTAACAGTCACCGGATCAGAAGACTGAAAGAGGAGATGCAAAATAAGGAGGACTTAAAGGAAAACTATGCGAGAAACGAAGAGAAAAAGGGGGGGAGGGGGGGGGGGGGGGGGGAACTAAGGAGGCTACTAAAGGTGAAACTAAGGGGGCAACTAAGGGTGGAAACTGAACTAGGGGTTTTCGTTCTCTGGGACTTCCATACTCGTGCTCTACTCTTGTCCCCTTGGCCAAAACTCAGTATGCATATCATCTGAGCGCTTACAAAGTTCTGGGAGGAAACATTTTGAGGCAGGGTGACTCTCTCTCTTGAGAAATGCTTCCTCAGGTACCTGCTCTGGGTGTAACACCAGGGGCTCAGGTCAGCAATAACCTACCGCGACACTCTAAATTCCATTTCTACTTCCTTCCTCTTGGCTACAGCTTGTATTCAATCACATCTAACCATATACACACTCTTTCCTGGTTCCCCCTTTGGAAAAAAAAAAAAAAAAAAAAAAGGGGAACAAACTAAGGGAGAAACTGCGAAAACAAGCCAAAAGCAGGTAGGCAACCAGAAAAGAAGAAAGACAACTGGAAGCAAAACGAAAACCTAAAAGACTGGTCTGGTCAGGTAAACAACAGGAATGAAGACACAGTATCAAGATCTAGATCTCGATCTGGATCTTAGCTCAGGCCCTTGATCTTGGTCCAGATCTAGACCTAGATCTGGAACGTGGTCGTGAGCTGTGTCCTAATCTGGAACCTGATCCTGATCTGGTGCAGGGTCTTGATCTTGGGCTTGTGCTGGATCTAGGCCAGGGTCAAGATCAGGGCCTAGAGGGCGTGCAAGTCACCAAGACCGGTCTGGGCCAGTAAATCACCCCCTCCAAACACACACACTCACACCTTCCCTCTTCACCACCTAACCCACACTCACTCCACCACCACATCACACATAACCACACACTCTCCCCCCATCACCACACGTTCTTACAACTTACCACCCACCCATACCTCCTCAACACACCCCTCACCCCCATACCCCCCCCCCCCCGCCCACAAACACACACAACCACCTGGTCTGGGCGTGAAATTCGCCTAAATAGACCGGTCTTTTTTTTTTTTTTTTTTTTTTTTTTTACAAAGGGGGGAACCAGGAAAAGGCGCAACTGATAAAACCTAGCCCTTTGTGACCAAGGAGAAAAGAACAAAGAAAAAGACTTGAACGGCTAAGGGACAGCTAAGGGACAGACACCACCTGGGCGACTAAAGGGACAAAAGAGGACAGGAACAGAAGACAAACAATCCAGAGAGGCAAGGAAGAAGCCCAAAACAGGAAGCCCAAGAGAAGGGGCTAGGACCACTAAGAAAAAAAACCTATGAAGGGGGGGGCCAAAACATTGCAATCTCTAACAGTCACCGGATCAGAAGACTGAAAGAGGAGATGCAAAATAAGGAGGACGAAAAGGAAAACTATGCGAGAAACGAAGAGAAAAAAGGGGGGGAGGGGGGGGGAGGGGGGGGGGAACGAAGGAAGCAAGTGGGGGAAACTAAGGAGGCAACTAAGGGTGGAACAATTATTCGCACCTCAATCCCCCCACACCCTACTCAGGATTTGCAAAAATTCCTCGTAACTTGTACCTCGCTCCCGTTGAATTGATTCCTCTGCTCTTCGCCTACACCCTCTTTTCCCCTTCACCTCCTTTCTTTACACTTTCTCAGGTAGGCTTCCTCCTGTGGTCGAAGTTTCCTTTCAATTTCTTCTTTTCTCCACCCTCATTCCTTGCCCACAGCCTAACGCTCCACCTTCACACACTACCCCCTCTCTTTCACCCTTCAACCTCACACTGCCAAACACTCCCCCCCCCTCCCCCCCCCCCCCCCCCCCCCCCCCCCCCCCCACACACACACACCTCTTTTCCACCAGACCCACAATCTCACTCCCCCACCACATCGCCCATAACCACACACTCACCCCCCTATCACATGTCCTTACTACATACCACCTCCAACCTTCACATCACATCCCTCACCCCACCCCACCACCACAACCCTGGTCTGGGCGTGCAAATCGCCTAGACCGGTCTGGGCCTGTAAATCACCCCCTTAAAAAAAAACGCAGACACACCTTCCTTCTTCATCACCAAATAAACCCACACTCACTAGTCCCCCACCACATCACCCATAACCACACACTCTCCCCCCTATCTCCACACGTTCTTACAACTATCCACCCACCGACAAGACACGAGCGTCTGGGCTTGCAAATCGCCCCGCCCGGTCTGGGCGTGAAAATCGCCCAGACCACAGTTCCAATTTTTTTTTTTTTTTACATAGGGAGGAACCAGGAAAGGGAACATGGGAGATTGCTCTTTTCCTGTCTTGGCTTACCTTAGCGGTTAGGGGGCAGCGTTAGATCGCAGGACACGCAGGCTGAGTTACAAATGTGGTGTGTTCTACACACTTGTGATCTACAGTACCCTTGCTATATCGACCCGACTTGCGAGAGTAGGAAGGGGGTGGTGAGGTTCGATTCCTCTGTATAAGCAAACCTTGTAGGGAAGTACTGTCGGATTTCTGCCCTCTGCCCCCTGGTAATTGTCTTGTTATGTATCCTTGATTCCGCCTCTAACAACCACGGCAGGGAGCGTGTCTGCCGTGGTCAACAGGGGTAGTGGTGAATGTTCGTTTGGTCGTGAGTTGGTAGCTACATAAGGCAGCACAAACCTCCCCAACATATGCACGAAGACAAGCAAAAAGCCCCCAACCAGACGATATAAACCCTTACCGTGACCGATAATCACTTCTCTTCGGGGGCTTGTTAAAACCAAAAAACCCAGGTCTTCTATCCACCGGTTTCACAGCAGGGGGAGCCGAAAGTAAGTCACGGCAAATCTGATCAAGCACATCATTACCTGCGCAAAGGCGAAACGAACAACATTGCCATCAGGAGGGTCCATGAAGCAAGTTGGGCATCCTGCCATGACAGCTTCAAGTGACGTGGTGTACACAGTACTCATGCCACCTTCAACAAGCTTCATTACGTTGACAGAATCCATTGTCTCAAAGTCCAAAGAAAAACCATTTTCCTGAAGATGCTTGAGGACAAGTAAAGACACACGACAACGTGCTCTGTCCATAGCTTCCTTCCATACAGACAGCTGCTGGCTCCTCAACAAAACAACAGAACGACAACACTCCGATAGCTTGTACTTCTTCACGACACTAGAAAACAATCCCCTCTCAGTATCATATCTGTCAATCGGACAAATTTCATAGTCACCCTGCCACAACAACCTCACTTGCTGCCCAGCAACATTCATTTTACTCATGTGCAACAAGTACAACTCATCACGCATAGCTATAGCTTTCACACCAATACACCCACTACTGCGTTTAAACTTTTGAACTACCGGACAAGGTAAATGAATATCCGAACCCTTAATTTCATTCCATCTGTCTCTCCACACTTCATCCCCCACACTAGAACCATTTGACAAGCCCTGTCGATCCAAGAGATCCTCCAAACTCTTGCCCTCATAGGTGGCCCTCAAAGTTTGACCCCCCACAGTCGCATCCCACCCTCCCACACGTAGCAAAGCGTTCTCCAATGCACCACTGATTCCCAAGCCTTTGTTCTTATATATGTTAACGGACAACGCCCTCGTTACCATACCGCGTCGATGAGCACTATAAGGCCTAGGCGACCTCCCCATTCGCTCTAGAACCCTCGACGTCCACACACCCAACTTCTCCTTAGAAACAGGCATGGTATCCATGTGCACATCTCCCACACAATCACAATGTAAGAACCAATCCAAACATTCTCCTTTCAGCTGCAATACATCACCAGCCTTGCTACCATTCAATGGGTCCCAACCACCTTTAAAAGCCCCCCTCATATTCAATATCTTATAAATCCAATAGCTGAAAGATTGCGAAGGAGTCCTCCCCTCCACAGATACATCCCCTAACCACTCTGACGCACTCCTGTACCCATGTTGAGCTCCACACTTCTGATCAACCAGAACAATGCGTACACTAGGGAATAATTCTTTTTTCCCCCCACAAAGAACCTCAACAACCTTCACTGTGACGTGCTCCAGCCTGATGCTGCTAACAGTCCTAGGCCTCTGCCCAGTGACACAACCGAATGCAAAAACACCCCCCATAAGCAAACCTTCCAAGCAACCATGATCAACAAACTTGTGGAAATTCAAACTCTCCTCAAGATCAATGCCTTCTACCTGCCTAACAGCAGAACCATAATGCCTAACTAAAGCATGAAGAATTGTTTTATGCCCCTCCATAAATTCTTCAGACATCTTCCTTTTCTTATAAAGCTTGCGCCCAACAGAGCCTCTTTAGCGATTACAATGGTCTAGTGGTAGACAAGATTGCTAAGGAACGAAGAGTCGGGGGTTCGACTCCCCCTTCGGTCGCTCTTCGCGTTGCAGGTCGTCGTCAACCGCGATGGTAGCTTGTCCAGTTGAGGTAGGAGACCGCTCCCCACCCGCGTACGACGGGCTCCCTTAACACCACGCCCCACCAGGCGTTATCATTACTTTTTTTTTGCGCCCAACAGACAACACATTAGCCAGCATACTTCTAAACCGCTTGCTCGACTTCATAAACGGCCTATGATGAGCAATAAAAGACATCCACATGAAAGTATCAGGTTCCCAGCATCCTACAAAATGCGGAAAATTCTTTTTTACAAATGCATCATACAAACCCCAATCATGAATCTTCATGTTCCTACCCAATAACGTTGAACCCCAAAATGGGTCGTCTAATATCTGCATCAAATCAGAAGCAGTCAATATACGCTTCCCCACATGCGGGGGAACTAGACCAGATTCTCCTCCATCCACACACACATCCTCTCCATCTACACTGTCTCCAAACATTTCTGCATACTCATCACAATCATCAGACATACCATCAACCCCACATGCATCAGTACAAGCATCCATGACATCATCGCTACCCTCATCTACACCAATGAGCACATCACCACCAACACATGTAACTATGGGCACATCAACAGAAACATCACGCTCCACAACATCATCCACATTGACACAAGGAAGCAAAACATCACCCTCATCACAACAATTAGAAACGCCTCCAACATGAACACTGCCAACCCCTACCAAAAAAGGTCCAGTTTAAGCCACCACGCTTAAGTTTATAAGCCTGTCGTGAGCTTGTTGTAATCCGTTTGGGGGGAGTTTAACATAGGGCAGGTGGTTTATCTAGTGTTGAATTGGGTTTAGGGCTAATCCAGTGGGTTTATCTGTTAACTCGCCATGGAGTCACAAGGGGGAGTTTATGTTGTTAAGTAACATGGTTTTGAGTTTTGTTTTGGGGATCTGAGTTTACTCGTCGTAGAGCCGAATCGTTGTAGAGCCCACTCGTTGTACGTGTGTATAGTTGGGTAATGTCTATAATTAGCATGGTTACTCGATATCTTGTCTAACTGTCTGATCCGCTTTGTGTGCTCCAGGGCTGCTTAATTAGGAGGATCCCCAGCTTTGAGTCTCGAGACTCAACCAATTAAATAGCATGCGTTCTGGGCCCGGACAGCCAGCGTCTTGAGATGTTGGCTGGCTACAGACCCGCAACCGACCCATGTCTCCCGTCAGCGACGCAACTAAACCACTCATTAAGGGCGCCTGGAGGCGCATCCCGAATGAAATGAAATTATTCATGAACTCAAATGATTTTAATTGTATTTTATTTATTTTATGTTGTGTTATTTAATTCGATTTTATTCCATTCAATTAAATGTAATCAACGTGATTTGACTGCATTGAATTGTTTTATTTTTTATGAATTCGTATCGAATTTAATTTAATTTAATTGGATGTAATTGAATTTTATTGAACCGATAGATGTTATAGCATTGTTAACTACAAAGTGACGAAAATGGGAGTTGTTGAAGGGCTGTTGATTTGTAAGCAGTATTGAATTTTTCTGTAATAATGAAGTGCAATGCATGTTTGTAGATTGGCTTTATTTTTAAGAATTTGATGCAACAAAAATGAGACCAATACAGTGCATGGTTGAGTTTACGGAGTTGTACAAGGTATTGCGTGTCGGCCCGGCCCAGACTTGAACGTTATGTCCCGTCCTTGTCTGGAGATTGATTTTTCTATTTCCCTCACGCCCAAACGACCCGTGTTCCACTCACGCAGGGGGCAGACTACCTCGGACGGGCACATTTGTGCTTACGGAACTCAGGGTTGCGTACTGAGGACGCGGTGATTTCGTTTGTCGTTTCCCTCATCCTTTGGGCTCAATCTAGGGAACTGGAGCATGTCTACAATTTCCCCAACGTAAGTTCGCATCACCGTTCCTCTTGCGGCTCATTGCATCAGCTCATTGTGCTTGGCAATGAAATCTGCTGTTTTGCACTAGTACCTACAGGTTGGGCAGTAGCAACTGTAGCCTCGGGGGGTTGCTGTTCGTGCATGCATGGAACTTCGACCTATTAACTTCATAGCAGTAGACTGTGATCAACCTTACAGTGGTGCAGATCCGTGTAACCAAGATCAAGTTTGAAAATATGGGATGCAGTTATGAGCTTGAGCAAGCTTTCAATTAGCTGGATTACCTCACCGCCGCAGACTGTGAGAAACCTAACAGTGGTGTTGATCCATGTAACCAAGATCAAGTTTGAAAATGTGGGATGCAGTTATGAGTTTGAGCAAGCTTTTAATTAGCTGGATTACCTGACTGCCGTAGACTCTGAGCAACCTTGCAGTGGTGTTGATCCATGTAACCAAGATCAAGTTTAAACATATGGGATCGAATTGTTTCGTATGAGCAAGCTTTCAATTAAATTGATAACCTGACCGCCATAAACTGTGAGCAACCTAACAGTGGTGTAGATCCATGTAACCAAGATCAAGTTTGAAAACATGGGATCGAGTTTTCATTCAAGAAGGCTTTCAATTAACTTGATTTCCTAACCGCCATAGACTGTGGACAGCCTTACAATTGCACAGATTCATGTAACCAAGATAAATTTCTAAAATACGGGATCGAGTTTTTACATGAGCGAGCACAGCTCACAAGATAAAGTAATCAAACAAAGTGTCATGCTATGCTATGCTAGTAATTCCACCTTGCACATGCGGTACGGTTTTGGTTGGGCTGATGCTCATTTAGCATGACCAAAAACACATATCGTTCTCGGTCTTGAGCCCCTAACTCTTTGCAGTGTCCGTGTCCTTTGCCTCCTTCTTACGCACTTGCAGGAGGAGATTACTTTGTCATAGATGCTCCAAGCGCTCGACACAAGCCATCCATTTGATCGGAAGGAGGGATATGCATGAGTAGGTTACAGCCGAGTTACTGCCGTGTATGTACCTACAGCCAGACCCCCCAGTCCCCCACACGCTAGGTACACACTAGGGTTGTTCAGGACGCTGCGTCGTGCAGATAGACGCAACGTTTGAGGGTCCGTTGCGTCATGAGACGCAACGTGGGGAGGGTCCGTTGCGTCGCTATGGGTTAGTTATGGGTCGATTGAGGGTCGGTTGCACGCACGACGCACGCCGTAAAACTGTTTACGTTTCAGGACGCAGATGAGGCGGTCCTCCTTAACAACCCTGGTACACACACTCTAGTCTGAGGCAGAGTAATTGCAGTGAAAGGTTCAGTACCTCCACTCCGAGTCAGAATACACGCATTCTGACTCAGAATGCCCATCGAAGGCGGGGCTCGCGGCTCGTTCATCCACTCGTTTTATCCTGCCGCGGGTCTGCCTCCTGGGTCTGCCTAGAATATGGTGTTGGACGGTGTTGGACCAAACACGATTGTGAAAACGGGGAAAACCTGGACTGGAACCTTATCTCGTTATTCATCGCCGCAGTGCTTTGCGAATCTTGTCGCAGCTGCTAGTAATTCCCTCATAGCTTATCGACTATCTGAGGCTCAAGCTTTTAATTGTCCAGAAAAACTCCGCCCAGCATTTCCTACGTTGCACTTTCATCTGCTAGCTCCACATCGTCTCCCACTGATTATTCCCCATACACCGGGTGCCAGTTGCTCCGCCCACGCGCGATTCCCATTCTGCAATAACAATTCGAATCTGAGCTTCTGCTGTTAATTCCCTCATAACTTGGCGGCTGTCTGAGGCTGAAGCTTTCTATTGTTCAGAACGTGCGAAATCTGCGAGGAAGCATCGATACTTGCGTTCATAGTAATTGCTGGATGTCGGTGGTGGCAAACTGGGAATAACGTATCGCGGTCAACGTCCCACACTTCCATGCGTCCCTGTCGAACCTCGATGCTCGTCACCTTCCACTCTCATCGTGTCGACCGGGCTTGTCCACATTTGGAGTCCAGTAGCACTAGGAAAGGCCATAACCATCATTAGCAGGGGGAGGAGCAGCAGCAGCAACAGCATCATCATCATCATCATCATCATCATCATCATCATCATCATCATCATCATCATCATCATCATCATCATCATCATGAACATGTGTTTGGTATGTGTCTGTGACAGAGGGCGGTGGATGAGGCGGGGTGAGGTGTATGCACTTGCACATGCATGTGCTCGCATAGACACATACACATGCATGTGCTGACATACACACATGCAGAGTGCATGCAAGTTTCCATTCATGTGCCATCATGAACATTTACACACGCACATTCATTTGCCAACATAAAAACGTACAGATATACATGCATCTGCCGACATAAACACATACACACACATGCGTGTGTCAACATTAAAACATGCACATACTCTAACATCTGCCAAAATATTCAAATGCACGTACGCATGCATCTGCCAACAATCCCCCCCCCCCCCCCCCCCCGCTTTGTTCTCGTAGGTATGATGCCTATGCTTCGTCCACCGTCTTTGTTCGATGTGCATAAACCATCCTTATGGTCTCATGTTCTCGTTTCTTATTGGATGTGGATCTCCTCCTTTCACAAATTTGCCTTCCTATCCTTTAGTGTGCCTACCTATTCAATATTGTATAACCTTCATATGAGAGCGGTGCAAGTTTTAGGAGCCCCAAATTATGCATGCATGCATCATCATTCATGCCTCCTTCCCTCCCTAGCTATCAGACCCCCGCATAACTCATGAACCTCCAATTTATATCGTCGCACGCATGCCTCGTGCGAAACCTACATTAACTCATCAACTACTGATGAACCTCCAAATGAACCTATACATTGCATAACCCATATATCCTTACCACTTATATTCTACTGCATCATCTCAGGTTGTGGCGGACAATAGTGGATCTTGCGAGGTAATGGTGAAGGTGGGACGTCTCTCCATGTCGCGAAAGGCGCAAGATGCTTTGAAGAACGCTCGGTAGTGCATGGGGGGGGGGGGGGGGGGGGATTTTCCCCTGACCTTGCAAGTTATCCTTACCTGTCGTGAAATTCAAGGAAAAGGTACACGTGGTTTGTTGTTGGTGTGTTGGTGTACACCGACGTTTTTTTCTCTCCATCACTGTCACCAACCTTGCCCATGCCTTTGTCTAATTCTTTGTTTATGTCTTAGCCTTTGTCCCAGCCTCTGTCACTTTCTTTGTATTTGTGTTACTGCCTCTGTCTCAGTGTACGTCACTTTCACTACCATTGCCTATGTCCCTGCCTGTGTCCCTGCCTTTGTCTTTGTCTGCCACTGTCACTGCCCTTGCCTTTGTCAATGTCTGTGCCTTTGCCACTGTCACCGCCTCTGTCTCTGCCTGCCACTGCCCTTGCCTTTGTCTTTGTCACTGCCCTTGCCTGTGTCCATTTTCTGTACATGTTCACGTCTCTGTCCGTGCCGCTTTTTGTGTCACTGCCTGTGTCTATGTCTTTGCCTTTGTCTCTGCCCTTGCCTCTTTATATATTTTGTCTATGTTTACGTATCTGCCTCTGTCTTTGTATGGTATCTTACTCTGACACTTCCCTTGACTCCGTCTGTTTCTTTGTTGTTGTCTTTGTCACTGTCTCTGTCACTACCTCTGTCTATGCCTATCTCTCCGTCACTGTCACTACCCTTGCCCTTGTCTACGTCTCTGCCGATGTCAATTTCTTTGTTTTTGTGTTGCTGCCTCCATCTCTGTGTTTGTCACTGTCACTACCGTTGTCTATGTCCTTGCCTGTGTCACTGCTTTTCTCTTTGTCTGCCACTGTTACTGCCCTTGCCTTCGTCTATGTCTGTGCCTCTGCCACTGTCACCGCCTTTGTCTCTGTTTGCCATTGCCCTTGCCTTTGTCTTTGTCACTGCCCTTGCCTTAGTATATTTTTCTGTACATATTCATGTCTTCGTCCGTGCCGCTCTTCGTCCCTGCCGCGTTTCTTTCACTACGAGTGTCTATGTCTTTGCCTTTGTCTTTCCCCTTGCCTCTTAATATTTCTTTGTGTATGTCTAAGTAGCTGCCTCTGTCTTAGAATCTAACTTTTTCACTTCCTTTGCCTTTGTTTTTTATCCGCCTTCCTCTTAGTTACTGTCTTTGTCACTACCTCTGTTTATGCCTATCTCTCCTATGCCTGTCACTGCCACTACCCTTGCCCTTGCCTCTGTCTAATTCTTTGTCTATGTCTCAGCCTTGGTTTTTGTCTTTGTCACTTTCTTTGTATTCGTGTTACTGCCTTTGTCTATGTCACTGTCACTACCACTGTCTATGTCCTTGCCTTTGTCACTTCTTTTGTCATTGTTTGCCACTGTCACTGCCCTTGCCTTTGTCAACGTCTTTGCCTATGCCTTTGCCACCATTTTTCTTGTATGCTGCACCATCTGTCTTGTATGTCGCACAATGTTTCTTGTATGTTGTGCCATTTATCTTGTAAGCTGCACCATTTGTCTTGTAAACTACACCACATGTCTTGTTCAACTAAGCGACACAACGCCTGGCTTTTTTTGTTTGCAGGAAAAAACTTGACCCTTTTTGGTAGGGAACAAGCACTTCATCACAAGCATTCAAGCCACCTTCAACTCTGCCAAGTCCATTCAAAACGCAACCAACATCAACGCCTACTTTGCATATTGTAGGAGTGGCACCACCATTCAAACTGAATCCTCTGTGTCGCTGGTTTGTGTCGGGAGACGCACCTCCTGTGGTGCAAATCTATTCACAACTAAAAAAACAAAAACAAAAATGATTAAAAGACGCGTCAACAAAATCATCATAACCACCAATGTCTAACCTACCATCTTCCGCGTCAGACCATAGATCAACCAATTCTGGCCATTCCTCAAAATACTCAGGCGATCCCTTGCACAATTCCGACAATCCTCCCAATTCACCCAAGCCACCCAAATCTGACCACCTTTCAGAAGCATCAGACCAAATATCATCAGCGTTTAACCCCCATACATCCACTCCAACACAACCTTCAAGCGATGCAACACTAACAACATCAACATTTCCCGACTCCATAAAACCTGAACCCACATCCACAAGAACATTATAACCGCTCTCATGTTGATGACCACCTGAACCTGCAACATGAGAACAACCAACACATCCAACACTGCAAGAACATGGCGCAACAAGACAAGAAGCTCCTTCAGCACAACAACCTCCACCCAAACCAGAAGCTGTCAACAAAAACATCAGCAAGGCAAATGAGCGCCCACATCATCACACCTGGGATCAACATCATCACACCTGGCTCCACATCATGACACCTGGGCTCCACATCAACAGTACCAACAACAATATCATCAGTACCACCACAACGATGCCTATCATCAACATCACCCTCATCATCACAACCAGGCAAATCATCAGATTCAAAAAATATCGCCAAGGCACATATCAACATATAATTCCGCAAACAGCTCACAACCTGCAAGAACAAATAAAGAAAACATGAATTAGGAATAGCAAGAAAAACAACAAGTATTCAATACAACACAAAACAAAACGAGACACAAACAAGCAACCACCCACATGCAACCACACTCTACAAAATAAGCAACCAACAAAACCACAAGCAAAGCAACCAACAGAACAACAAGCAAGAAGGAGCAATACAAAACACGTACAGGATAATAATACATAATAAAAAATAAATAAAAAACTTGCCGTTCATAAGATCAGTGCCAAAGCCAGCATCAAAGACTATGCGTCCATCATCCAAGCCTTTAGGAACAACACCTCCACCATCCGGTACAGATTCAAGACCTGCAAAAATGAAGCAAGCACATTCAGATCATAGGAACAAAAAGTGATGAAAAAGGGCAAATACAAAGCAAAGAATACATTTAGATCCTTGACAAAGTACATGAATGAGAGCAAACTAGTAATTCAATGTACACTTACTTATCACTTGATATGCGACATAGCAAAAAGCAACATAACAATTTAAGCACAAAAACATTCCACATATTGCCACATACATGAGGTTAGCAAGGAGACATCAACGCCTTCTTCTGGTTGAGACATAGAGAGGTCAATGGCAGCACGTCCGCAAGCAACACCATCATCAGCTTGCGACATTAGACAAATCAATGACTTCCTAGGACTGGCAGCACTCGGCTTACGCTTCCTCTTCTTGGGACAAGTACCACCCCGTCGCTGAGAAGACCCACCACTTCCAGAAGTACAATCCCCTGCATGAACAACAACAAGAATTAAATAAGCCGTCATAACAACATAAAAAAGCAGAAACATGACACACACAAATGTACACGAAAGAACAACAAAAGGCAACAAGCAGAAATACTACAAGAAAACAAGCATACTCCGGAATGAACATCCTCAGAGCCACGATCCACACTAGGGATCCTTGCCCGCTTCTTGTTCCCATACGAACAGCCTTCGAAGCCTGTAAGTCTTCAGAAACAGCAACCTCATGGATAGCATCCTCATCATGAAGCAAGGAATAGCGCCCACCCTGTACATAGTAAACAAACAAAAGTCAACAAACATTTTAACAAACAAACAAATGAAGCATTTAAAGCAAATACACAGCAATATAATTTAAACAAACCGAACGAATGAAGTTATGGCCAAAACAATAATTTGAATACAACACAGGACATAAGCACTAATAGCATACAACCATGATTGTGCAAGCAAGGGAAACGACAAGTCCAAAATATGGCAAAAATGGGGGATAACACATGGATTACTAGAGGAATTCCGATTCAAGCAGAAATAAAATAAAACTCAAAAAAGGCCACCAGTAAACATACAACTAAACACAACACAACTACGAACATTATCAAACACAACTTACTCGAAATGTCCATCCCAGAATGAGCCTCCAAGACCAGCAGGAACTCGCGAAGGACAAGGTCCCTTAGATCGGATGAAGCCACCAGCATCCACTGGAGTTGATGTAGTGGACCGGGGAGATCTCGTGAAGGCAAGCGCACAGGCAATAACACCTCCAGCGGCGCACACAGCGGGAAGCCCACGATGCACCCCACATGAGTGGTAACAGTTGGAGACAGACATAGACCTGAAGCACGTGGACCAGAGGACAGCAGACCCAAGAGCAAGCGCAAAATTCATAGCACAAGAAACCAGAAGTCCCGCCACCAAAGAGATCCCTTAGTCGGCGTGGGAGGCTCAGGAACAAGTGGTAGGACAAACAGCCCCAACGCCTTCCACTCGGGAGACTTCAATGTCCTGCCCACCTGCCAAACAAAATGAAACTTTATCAGTTTAAACACATTAGAATAAGACAACCACAGGTCTCCCAAAAATGTGACAAACAACACAAGACAAGATCATAAAAAAAATAAAAAGGACAAAACATGCATGGCATCAAATATAAATGTAGGGCATGGCAATAATAATAAGGATACATGTATGCAAGGCAAGAACAAATAAAAAATGCAACTAAAACTAGGCAATCAGGACAGCTAAGTAGACAAGCTCCACAACAAGAAGAAAAAAAAACAGAAAGAAAATAAGTAGTAGAAACAGGAAAAAAAACATAACCTTTTGTCACCGCCACCCCACCATTCATTCGCGAGCGACAATGGGAAGGCAAACAATGGGTGGGAATGCAACCTCCATGCTTCATCACATCTCATGGTCCACCTGGGTGAGCCACACATACGTCCTTATCCGGGACAAACACATGGTAATGACGTCCAGTCGAGGACCAGGCTAACAGCTCCCCAAAAATCTCCATTAAAACAGCTTGTTGGTGGAACAGCATACACACCGAAGCACCAGCCAAGGCTTCAGAAGAAGAGGCCTGAGAAAAACACAAACAAAAAGTAAGAATTAAAAAAATAAAAAAAATAAAAAAATAACCAACCACGACAAAAAATAACTTGTCAAACAAAGCCAAATCGAAGCACAAGCAGAACAAAACAACCATAACAATACCCCACAGTGCTCACAACCAACCAAGCAATACACAACAATCCTTATACTACATTTGCTGAACACAAAAACAAAAAGACAGAGTAATACATACACAAACAACAATGCAATGCAAAACATATCAAAAACGAACCAAACACTTACCCCCTGCGACAAAACAACCACAGGGACCTTGATCAAGTCCCCAAGCATCAGTGCGAGAGTGTAGGGCAGATAACCCATGGTCGACTTGTCCAAAGCATCACCTCCAAGGACGGGTTCACGACGCAGATCACGCAAGCTGTCTGATACCTCAGACGTAGGGGCAACAATGGCCGACAAAACCGTGATGAGCATGTCGCGCACGTTCTTGGTGAAACCTGCAGAGAATGGAAAAACGAATTATAAATGGTGGACTGATAGACAGAGCAATTCGTACAAGAAAAAGACAAAGGAACCAGAAGTACACCTAACGGAAGCCACCACAATCAAAGTCATGTGGAAGAATACGTATTGGTACAAAAATAAGAAGGAGCACACAGAAAAAAACATATACCCCAACCAGAAGCACACACAAATAAAAGCGAACAACCCAAAAACTGCCGAGCAGCATGATCGTGCAATTCGCGTCCGCGTTCGTGTACGGATTCGGTTTTGAATTCGGAATCGTTAGTATTTCGAATTTTGTTCGGTAGAATTCGGTGGTGATGTAACTTCGAAACAATTCAGAAATGGAATGAAAATGGAGTAACGTTGTAATTCCCCACCGCCAGCTCATTCCTAATACGCATTACTAATTTAGCACCTGAAACGGATTGTATGAACGAAATGAATCCACTCCCTGCAAGATAATTGAACATATTGTACCACTGTTCCAAGTACTTCTCCTTGTGTCGGCGAGGGGAATCGAAACTTCGACTTCCCGATGACGCTACACGGCCTCTACACCATGTAACATGTTGTCATGCGACGAGTACATACAAAAAGCGCTATGGAGGTGATGGCTGAAATGGCCCCTAATAATATTTCTTAATGCTGCGGCACCGAATACCGAATGCACCGAACGCGTATCAGATTTCGACCGAATGGTCAGCTACCAGTCTTCCGTCATCCATCAGGTACAAATTCGGCAGCTCATAAACAAGGATACGCACACAAAGCAGTCACAAGACGAAGGTATGGACACGGGTAACCACAGTCGGATTGAAAAAATCGAAAGACCACAAGCAGGACACATAATCTAAGACACACAAATCAGAGTACGCAACCACAAGCAACACAGAACGAGAAGGAAACAAATGAACGCGCACAATCAGCACGATCACACTATTCACGTAAGCCGATTCGGAAACCTAGCGTAGAAAATGGCGGCTACAAATCAATCATGCAAACAACCATCACTAGGAGCCAACTACAATTAAGAAACAGGTAGGGAAACATACCGGGCCAAGACCTCACTCCAACCTCATCATCGTTCCAGTACGCGTCAACCATAGCGCGGACATTGGCCAGATGCCTATGGCCACAGAAGAAGCCGCGGATGAGGCAGTCAGCGTCCTGCCCACTAGGGCTAAGCGCCACCCCAGACACGCCGAGGTCATTCAGACCCTCCAAAACCGTGCGAGCGTGCGCCACTAAGTCCAACCCAGGAGGAGAATGATCGGCGGCCTAGAAAAAGAAATGAAAAAGAACGTCATAAGCAATCAACAACAAAACGGAAGCAAAGACGGGTTACAACTCTAAACCGCAACGTATCCTACATGAAATCATGTCGAAATCAAGACAACTCACGCTAAAAGGAGCGAACTCAAGAAGTTTCGTGGAACGAGCAGACTGCCATGCGTCCTTGCACCCGTCCAATAGCATATCATCTTCACTAAGGTAGCGGACAGTCAGCTGCACCTTGCGTGCCTGCAGGCCCCTCATAATGTCCAGCATCTTGGACGCCATTGCGGAAAATTAACGAGAAAATATGGTTTCTCAAACGGCGGAAGAGGATTACATAAAAAAGCGGCCACCAAAACATGAACCCCAACGAAAATCATGAGCGGAACTAGCGGCTCTGCGGGGGTGTTGCCAAAAAAAAGTAGGTCCCCCATATAAGAAGAAGAAGAAGAAGAAGAAGAAGAAGAAGAAGAAGAAGAAGAAGAAGAAGAAGAAGAAGAAGAAGAAGAAGAAGAAGAAGAAGAAGAAGAAGAAGAAGAAGAAGAAGAAGAAGAAGAAGAAGAAGAAGAAGAAGAAGAAGAAGATGTAGGAGAAGAAGAAGAAGAAGAAGATGTAGGAGAAGAAGAAGAACAAAACATTCGGGGGGATGACTTCTCCTTTCAGGCAAGGTGGTAGTGAAACAATAAAATGCGACAGTTAGGTGCACAGCTTATTTCTGTTCCTCCCACTAGGTTTACGCCATGGGGCTAGGCTCACTCTGCCTAACTCAATTGTGTCACCCCCACCTCCACCCCCCCTAACTTCCACCCCCACCCCCACACCCACACCCACACCCTTAAAAATCGAATTGGATGATGTCAGAGGATAGAAACCATAGTTCAACGTACTCATAACTTATTAAACAATAAGGATGATATTAAATGCATAGCAAGACTATGTAATCAAGCTCACAACTTAAATGTTGAATCAGAAAGGAGTACCTCGTTCTGGTAGAATTTGCAGGTGCTGTGATATGATGGTTGACGGTAGAAGAGAGTCGAAGACGAAATGCATTTCATATTAGAATGTCCGTTATACGCTGAGGATAGAAAAAATAGTTTTGAGAAAATGAACATTGAACCTGAATTGGAGGATAACAACTCCAGTATGAAGCTGGTCATGAATCCTGATTCCTTTGAAGGATGGAAATACTTCATTCAATTGATTAAAAAATAAAAAATGCGATAATAATCGCACAATTTAATTATCATCCCAGCTGAGATGATGATTTAATTATATTGTAGACCGTTGTAGAATTAAATTATCACTGTAGCACGAACTCAGGGCCCTCGTCGGTCAAACGATTGTTTGGGATTCAGTTCATCAGTCGGTTAAACAATTGTTTGGGATTCAGTTCATCAGTCGTTTAACGATTGTTTGGGATTCAGCTCATCAGTCGGTTAACGTTTGTTTGGGATTCAGTTCATCAGTCGGTTAAACGATTATTTGGGATTCAGTTCATCAGTCGGTTAAACGATTGTTTGGGATTCAGTTCATCAGTCGGTTAAACGATTGTTTGGGATTCAGTTCATCAGTCGGTTAAACGATTTTTTGGGATTTAGTTCATCAGTGCTTTTTCTTTTTCAGATCTTCCTAACGGTTGGGCAATTCTATTTAGCCTATTTGGCCTACCCCTGGACTGTAACATACATACACCCACACACACCCCTAACCTATTACCCCACACACACACCATATTGAGGCCGTGGACCTAGGCTCTCGCTTCTTTTCAGCTACACCGCCAACACCACACCTTCCACCGAAACAATCACCAACCCCACTTCCAACCCCAACCCCTAAGCCACACACTCCCCGCCCGCCCCCCCCCACCCCCCCACCCCCCCACCCCCCCACACACACCCCCCCACCCCACACACACACCAGATTGAGGCCGTGGGCCTAGGCTCTCGCTTCTTTGCAGCTACACCACCAACACCACACCTTCCACCCAAACAATCACCAACCCCACTTCCAACCCCAACCCCTAAGCCACACACTCCCCCCCCCCACACACACACACACCAGATTGAGACTGTGGGCCTAGGCTCTCACTTCTTTGCAGCTACACCAACAACACCACACCTTCCACCCCAACAATCACCAACCCCACTTCCAACCCCAATCCCTAAGCCACACACTCCCGCCCGCCCCCCCCACCACACACACACCACACACACACACACACACACACACACACACACACAAACACCAGATTGAGGCCTTGGGCCTAGGCTCTCACTTCTTTGCAGCTCCACCACCAACACCACAACTTCCACCCGAACAATCACCAACCCCATTTCCAACCCCAACCCCTAACCCCCACACACACTCCCGCCCACCCACCCACCAGGTTGAGACAGTGGGGTTAGGCTCACACTTCTGCTATGTGGTGTTGCTGCTGCACCACCAACACCACAACTTTCACCCAGCTAACCCCCCTCTCACCTCTCACCACCAGAACAATCAGCAACCTCACTTCCAAGCCCAACCCATAACTCCCGCCCACCCACCCACACACTCCCGCCCACCAGATTGAGACCGTGGGGTTAGGCTCACACTTCTGCTACGTGGTGTTGCTGCTGCACCACCAACACCACAACTTCCACCGGAACAATCACCAACCCCATTTCCAACCCCAACCCCTAACCCACACACACACTCCCGCCCACCCACTCACCAGGTTGAGACAGTGGGGTTAGGCTCACACTTCTGCTATGTGGTGTTGCTGCTGCACCACCAACACCACAACTTTCACCCAGCTAACCCCCCTCTCACCTCTCACCACCAGAACAATCACCAACCTCACTTCCAAGCCCAACCCATAACTCCCGCCCACCCACCCACACACTCCCGCCCACCAGATTGAAACCGTGGGGTTGGGCTCACACTTCTGCTACGTGGTGTTGCTGCTGCACCACCAACACCACAGCTTCCACCCAGCTAACCCCCCTCTCACCTCTCACCACCAGAACAATCACCAACCTCACTTCCAACCCCAACCCATAACTCCCGCCCACCCACACACACACTCCCGCCCACCAGATTGAGACCGTGGGGTTAGGCTCACACTTCTGCTTCGTGGGGTTGCTGCTGCACCACCAACACCACAACTTCCACCCAGCTAACCCCCCTCCCGCCTCTCACCACCAGGACAATCACCAACCTCACTTCCAACCCCAACCCCTAACTCCCTACCCACCTCCACCACCACCAGATTGAGACTGTGGGGTTAGGCTCACACTTCTTTGCTGCTGATCAAGGCTTCGTCATGGCTTCCATCAAGGGAGACTTGATGACCCTGAACTACTTCACCGCACACTCCGCCAACGTCAGCCATACGGTGCACATAGCTCGCCGTTAAGGTTTCCTCATTCTTCAGTGCGGCATAATTTTATGGTACGCCAGTCAGGTCGCACCATACTAGCCGGACACGGCCACATCTGGCCAGGTCCACGTCTCTGGACCGACAGCCAGCTAGCGGCTGATACCGTCAGCCAGCTAGGGTATTTAGATTTTAGCCTTGGCGGGCCCTGAGGCCGCCGGCAATTGCTATTAGTTCTGGCAAAGTCCGTTTGTCGCTATCTCAACATTGTAAGTACATGGTCGCTACCTCTCGTGCATCTGCTCTATCGTCTATGAGAAGGAAGGAATACAAAACGTACCGCTGTTTTTCTGTACAGGAGAGGAGGGGGGGGGGGGGGGGGGGGGCTCTGCCAAAAATTAATTTCGTCAAAATACACTGAGACCAGTGTTTTTAGTCATTTTCGTCAAAACAACCAGAGACCATCTAGGGGGCCTGATGACTCTGAACTTCTTCACCACACACTCTGCCATCTTCAGCCATACAGTGCACATCCCTCGCCGTTCAAACTCCTCATCATATCAAACAGACCAGGGCAGGGCTCTGTGGTGGCGCCCACCAAAGGGGTGTGGGATGACATGGTGACTCTGGACTACTTCATTGCACACTCCGTCAACGTCAGCCATATGGTGCACATCCCTCGGCGTTAAAGTGTCCTTGTTGGGCAGTGGGGAGGGGGTGGCTCTCATAACCCAAACTCAAAGAATCGAGGCCAACTCATCCAACCTCAAACAACCTCAAACAATCAAGGTCAACTCAACCAACATTAACCAACCTCAAACAATGAAGGTCAAGTCAAACAACCTCAACCAACATCAAACAATCAAGGTCGACCCAACCAACCTCTACCAACCTCAAACAATCTTGGCAAACTCAAACAACCTCAAGCAACCTCAAACGATCAAGGTCAAGTCAACTAAAAGGCAGCCTAGCGTGTAGTCATATGCTCAACTCAACCAACCTCAAACAATTGAGGTCAGCTCACCCAACCTCAAACAACCCCAATAATCAAGGTCAACTCAACCAACCTCAAACTACCTCAAACAATCAAGGTCAACTCAACCAACCTTAACCAACCTCAAACAATCAAGGTCAAGTCAACTAAAAGGCAGCATATCATGCAGTCATATGCTCAACTCAACCAACCTCAAACAATTGAGGTCAGCTCAACCAACCTCAACCAACCCCAATAATCGAGGTCAACTCGTTACTCATTTATCGCAACTCCTTACTCCACACCCCTCGCAGTGAACGCTGGAACGCAGTGGACCTGGCCTGGACCCCTCATCACTGTACCGCGGCGCTGTCAGTCTGTACTGGTTTTCAGGCTCATTAAACGCCGGCCACCAGACCTTATCTCCCTCATTTATCGCAACTCCTTACTCCACACCCCTCGCAGTGAACGCTGGAACGCAGTGGACCTGGCCTGGACCCCTCATCACTGTACCGCGGCGCTGTCAGTCTACACAATTATTCACACATCAATCCCCCCACACCCTACTCAGGAAATGCGAAATTTCCGCAATCACGCGTAAAGATGTGATTGCCGTGGAGCTTGTACCTCGCTCCCGTTGATTCCTCTGCTCTACACATTCACCCCCTTTTCCAGACACCTCCTGTTCAGACTTTCTCAGGTATGCTTAGGTATGCTTCCTCCTGTGGTCCAAGTTTCTTTTCAACTTCTTCTTTTCTCCACCCTCATTCCTTGCCCACAGCCCTAACGCTCCACCTACACACACTGTCCCCCTCTATCACACCCCTTCAACCGCACACTGCCAAACACTCCCCCCCCCTCCACCTCCCCCCCCACACACACACACCCCTCTTGACCACCATCCCCATAATCTCAATTCCCCACCACACCGCCCATAACCACTTCACTCACCCCCCTATCACAACACATTCTTACTACAAACCACCACCAACCTTCACATCACACCCCTCACCCCCACCCCACCACCACAACCCTGGCCAGGGCGTGCGAGTCGCCTACACCGGTCTGGGCCAGTAAATCCCCTCCAAACACACACACTCACACCTTCCCTCTTCACCACCTAACCCACACTCACTCCCCCACCACATCACGCATAACCACACACTCTCCCCCATCACCAAACATTCTTACAACTTACCACCCACCCATACTCCACAACACACCCCTCACCCCCCCACACACAACCACCTGGTCTGGGCGTGAAATTCGCCCATATAGACCGGTCTGGGCGTGAAAATCGCCCAGACCATAGTTCCACTGGAGATTGCTCTTTTCCTGGCTTGTCGAGGTTTACCTTAGCGGTTAGGGGGCGGCGTTAGATCGCAGGACACGCAGGCTGAGTTACAAATGTGGTGTGTTCTACATCCCTTGTGATCTACAGTACCCTTGCTGTATCGACCCTACTTGCGAGAGTAGGAAGGGGGTGGTGAGGTTCGATTCCTCAGTATTTTGGCGTCCTGGCCCTAAGCAAACCTTGTAGGGAAGTACTGTCGGATTTCTGCCCTCGTGGTGGTTCTCTAGTTATGTCTCCTTGATTCCGCCTCTAACGACCATGGCAGGGAGCTTGTCTGCCGTGGTCAACAGGGGTAGTGGTGAATGTTCGTTTGGTCGTGGGTTGGTATCTCTACGGGGACAACTACTAGTAGGCACCAAGTAGGCCCGCCATATAAAAAGTAGGCGCCTCCTATTCTATAACCCTAAGTGCGCCTACTTTGCATATTGTAGAGTGGCACCACCATTCGAACTGAATCCTCCGTGTCGCTGGTTTGTGTCGGGAGACCCACCTCCTGGGGTTAAAGTCCTTTCACAACTAAAAAAAAAAAACTCTGCCCCCTCCAGAGGTCAGCACAAGAGGTCAGCCTCCTTCCTCTCAGAATCCTCCATCTCCTCCCTCTCATCCCTGCTCCTTCATGTCAGCTGCTGAGATACCTAGTAGACGAAGCTTTGAGGCGACAATTGGAGCTGGAGGTCCTTTTTTCGCCCTAGTAATGTCTGCTCTCCGGCCGCCTTATAACTTTGCTGCGAAGCTGCTTTGGCCAATTCCGCTGGAGCGACTGCAATTTCGCGGCTATGGGAGCTGCTGAGTGCCCCATTTGAGTGTTACAGACGCTCATGCGGTTTAATCCGCTATTCTGCCCCCTCCAGAGGTCAGCATAAGAGGTCAGCCTACTGGAGGGGGGCAGGCTATTCTCGTCAAGTTAATTTGGGACCACCCGACCCCCATCCTTAGTACTTCAGAAGCAGCTCTCTCCTGATTCCCTTCTTCCGAGCCCCACCCACTTCCTCCTTCCTCTCAGAATCCTCCATCTCCTCCCTCTCATCCCTGCTCCTTCATGTCAGCTGCTGAGATACCTAGTAGACGAAGCTTTGAGGCGACAATTGGAGCTGGAGGTCCTTTTTTCGACCTAGCAATGTCTGCTCTCCGGCCGCCTTATGACTTTGCTGCGAAGCTGCTTCGGCCAATTCGGCTGGAGCGACTGCATTTTTTTTTTTTTACATAGGGAGGAACAAGGAAGGAGAACATCTGATAAAACCTAGCCCTATGTGACCGAGGAAGAAAAACCAAAGAAGAAGACTAGAGGACATGGACCAAAAGTCCGCTAAGACAAAAGATCCGAAGACAAAAGACGAAAAGACTAGGGGACAAAAGAACGAGGGACACAAACTAATTACTAGGAGGACAAAGGACAAAGGGCCTTCCGAGCACCACCCCCACCTCCAAGCAACACTGTTCCTCCCCAACCAACAAAACACCACTGTAACCTCCAAGAGCAACACAGAAAAAGAAGGAAAGGCAAGCATCCAAGGTCTTGCTGATCTAAGATTAAAAACACTGTAGGGCATCACTCCTGTTACAGGCCAGTGCATCAGGGCATCACTCCTTTAGCAAACCAGCACAGACTCTCAGCAGCCTAGTAACATGTTGCTAGGTCACCCATGCAGATCAGCAAGCTTTGCAAAGACGACCAGAGCGTGGCATGCAACAAAAAACAGGACAGGGCCAAAGCTAACACTAACAAGGTAACTACAAAAAAGATATAAAGAAGCAAAAAAAAAAAAAAACTCCTTAGAAAGCGTCCTGGACGGTGAAAGGGTAGAACCCCCACAAGATCCACTGACCAGCAAGGAAAACCTTAAAGGTGCAGTAGGGCAGCTGGCACTTTAAAGCAAATAATTCGGTAGCCAGTGCATCAGGGCATTACTCCATTAGCATTCCAGCGCAGTCTCTCAGCAGCCTAGTAACATGCCACTAGGTCGCCGATGCAAATCAGCAAGCTATGCAAAGACAACCAAACGCGGCATGTCTACGTTTTTTTTTCCGGTTCAAAGGTAGCAGTAACAAGGTAACAAAAACTATGTAGCTCCTAAGTAAGCCAAGATACAACACGGTACAGGGCATCACTCCTATAAACAGTCCAGCGCATCAGGGCATCACTCCATCAGCAGACCGGCGTGCCAGCTCAGCTGTCAAGTAGCATGCCACTTCTTCTCCAATGCAGACCAGCAAGATCTGTAAGGAAGAAGACCAAAGCAAAGCATGCTACTGATAAACAGGTCCGGGAAAAAGCAAACAAAAACAGTCTTCAGGGCAGGAGTAACAGATCCACCCCCCAAAACTGCTATCCAGCCCTCTAGGGCAGCAAATTGCTTAAGACAAACTGTATCGCTATGGTTTCCAACCAATGTCACACTCAAGGATCGGCAAGTCTCTAATTAGAGAACAAGAAGATGCTGACCAATGCAGACCTTTAAAAGGAGACCTGCTGACTGAGAATTCAAGAAAGAGGGAAAGAGTCTCAACAGCACAACACCTGTCTAAGGCCAAAAAACACTAAGAAATCGCACATCTAACACATCCATCTCCTCCTCTTATCCTGTAACGGTACAGAACCCTTCACGGGTACTCTGGCCTTCCAGCAAGGCATACGGGTACACCTTACCCGTAAGCCACGTGACGAACGCACATGATACAGTACCATACCCATGTACTGCCTCATCTCTCACAACGCACACGTTGCGTACATAGACACGAGCTACTCGGGACGAACCCTTCTACTCCTTCACGAAGACGTTCTACCCGATCAACTCTACATCCCCTGCATAGGTAACACCCTACTGCTCTGCTAGCTTACGCATATCGACTTACACCTAAACATACATCACGTAGACTGTTCCACTAGACTAACCCCCCAGGCTGCTAAGTGCATCCTTAGCTGTTACACTGGTAGCGGAGCTGGTTTCGTTCCTTAGGGACCTCACGCATACACATACGCACGCATACGAATTTTTCTTCGAATTAATCGCACCCGCCAGGACATCCTGTCGGCTTTCTGGCATTTGCTGCTCGCTATTCCTGCTCTTCCCTGTTGGCTTCGAGTGCTCGTAGCTCCTGTTAGGTTCTTGCAGGGACTTTCCTGTGCAGCTCGACACGCCCTAGGCCGCCTGCGACCTGTCTTGCATGGGCATCTTTTCCTAGCCTGCCCTACCCCTGTATGGCCTAGGCGCTCGATTCTTGCTTTCACGACCTGCCCTTTTGGTCATAGCTTCTTAAGCTCCATTCCCGGGCATCCTGAGCGGGGCTTGAACAATTGGACAGCATAGGCTCCATTTGCCACCTAGGCCGTACTTGCTTTAATTAGCGTACTTCCAAGCTTGTCCTGCGACTCTTCCTGCTTGCTGCATCATCTTTTGTGGCTTTGCACCTGCACGTTTGCTCATCCTGTCGCGCTTTTCGATTCGTCGTTGTCCTGCCTGCACTCGGGGAACGACCCGTTTTGCGCGGGGTTGCGTCAAGGTTCCCGTTCGGTTGCGCTGTTGCGCCTATCAGGTTAATGACTAATGGTGTACGGAAGGCGCTCCGCGCCCTAGAGCATGACTCAGTGATCATGTGACTTAGGGCCACGTGGGTGGACTCTTTGACGGAATTCGAACGCACTGCATCTTTCCGAACGTCCAACTTTAGTGCGTTGCATTGCGATAGTGGCGCATAATAGACGCGTCCTCGTCAATTGAGAAGATCCGGACGTGGACGGTTGTGGACCGTTTATTCTGCGTTGACTGTCCAGTCGCAGAGTGGACATAGTATGTTCATTCTGGCGCAACTCTTAAGTCTGGGTTGAGTTCATTGCGTTTCTCAAGGATGTAGTCTAGCGCAACTCTTTAGTTTGGGTTGAGTACATTGCGTTTCTCAAAGGATGCAGTCTGGCGCAACTCTTTAGTCTGGGTTGAGTTCATTGCGTTTTTCAAAGGATGTAGTCTGGCGCAACTCTTTAGTTTAGGTTGAGTTCATTGCGTTTCTCAAAGGATGCAGTCTGGCGCAACTCTTTAGTCAGGGTTGAGTACATTGCGTTTCTCAAAGGATGTAGTATGGCGCAACTCTTTAGTCTGGGTTGAGTTCATTGCGTTTCTCAAAGGATGTAGTCAGGCGCAACTCTTTAGTCTGGGTTGAGTTCATTGCGTTTCTCAATGGATGTAGTCTGGCGCAACTCTTTAGTCTGGGTTGAGTTCAATGCGTTTCTCAAAGGATGTAGTCTGGCGCAACTCTTTAGTCTGGAATGAGATTGGGGCACTTTACAAGCATAAAATATCCATGCAACAAATCATGTATGTCAGTTTACAATCAAGGGGTGAGCCCTGACAAGTCTATAAACTGTTAAATCCACTCGGGGTGCTTTCAAAGTTCTCACCCCAAGAAATCCTAAGAGTACACGTGACATTCCATCACGAAGTGCTGTTCATCCTCTTCTACTAAGAGGATATTCTCCGTCCAGCATCCCCATTTCACAGCATCTACAATTTAGAGGGATATACCACGACCCCATGTGTCAGATTCGATATTTTTCGGAGTGTCTTAACACAAGGATCTCTATGCATCCAACCAAATATGTATGTCAATAGCATGTAGGACAAGTCTGATCAGGTCCAATATGAAACCTGCATAACCCAAGGTATAACCCAACCTAATAGGAGGCAAGGAAGGAGGCATGAAGGTACTCCAACTGCCGGAGGTGTTGCAAGCTAACCACTAAGGCAAGGAATGTGACAAGCAAGGAAACCAACCGCTAGGAGAGTCAAGGAAGAGGACTAGACAGTCCACATGACGACATAGAGAGTCAAAGAAGAAAACTAGCAAGTACAACCGACCGCAAAGAGAGGGAAGGAAGGGGGCTAGCAAGTCAACCCGATCATCATTTCTCTACGTCCTCGCTGAATCTATATCTGTACATCATCAGCATTTGCAGTTACTTCATGCCAGCAATCTTGCCATTCCGATTACATCCATCCCTCCTCTTGGCCTGCAAGACATGCATACACGGAAGGAGATTCATACATATATTCGCAAGCCAGTCAGATAATCAGGTACTGTGGTAGTTAATTGATAATTATATAGATAGTTACCAATAGCTAGTTCAGATGCCTAGATGTTGCCAACTCCCCAGAAGGCTGAGAGTCTGTTGAATGCAGATGAACTAGCTTGCAAGCTCGTTCTGGTCCATTCAGATTTGTATCTAGTTATGAAGGTGTGTTTCAGAAGCATGCGGGTCAGGTGAATACATATTTGTGTCCTTGCAAAGCTAGTTCAGGTGCCTACACATGGCAATTTAGTAATGAAGTATAACAATAATGTGATTGCATATTGACCATCTTGCAAGCTAAATAGTTTTCAATGTCACTAACATGGCCTCTACTTAGTTGCCAAACTATGTGCCGTCTTGAGGTACAAACAGAGTCTGACTACATTTCAGGCAATAACGAGAAGATTTGAGATTATGGTGGTAAGCAGGAATTTGCTAACACTAATAGGGCCCAGTGATAACAGATTAACCAACTTGCAAGCTGCCAGCAGGTAACTGCCCGGACTAGAAGGTTGAGCGTCAGGTACCAGATGAATCAAATGTTGCCCATTTAATCAAGTTGATTATAATTCCCTTGGCTATACAACGTCGCAAAATGCGCCGCACCTGCACTGAGAGGGGGCAATATTCCTGCTAGCGATAAGAGCACACGTCCCTGCAAATAAATAAGAGCCAGATAGTAAGTCAGGTTGTTAGACAAGCTGTGAGTCAGATAGTGAGTCAGGTTGTAAGAGCAGAACGCAGCGGTGGGAAGCATCGAGGCCAATAAGTAAGACAGTAGGCAGCACAACAATAAGCAGGTAGGAAGTAAGCTCTCTGCAAAAAATAATCAGGGAGGCAGTAAGCAACACCACAATCAGCATGTAAGCAGTACGCAGCACCTCTGCAAGCAGCAAGACAATAAGCAACACCACAATAGTAAAGTAAGCAGTAAGCGGCACCATTGTAAGAAGCAAGACAGCAGGCAGCACCTGCATAACCTTGTAAGCAGCACGTAGCACGGCTGCAAGCATCGAAGCAATAAGAAACAACACAATAAGCAGGTAAGCAGTACGCAGAACAGGTGCAAGCATCAATACAATGAGCAACACCACAATAAGCAGGTAGTCTGCACACAGCACCACTGGACACAGCAACACAGTAAGCAGCACAACCAATAAGCATCGAGGAGTACGCAGCACCATTGCAAGCAGCATGACAGTAAGCAGCACCACAATAAGCATTAAGCAGTATGCGGCAACGCTGTAAGCATCGAGACAATAAGCAACACCACAATAAGCAGGAAGGCAGTACACAGCACCACTGTAAGCAGCTAAACAGTAGGCAACACAATAATAAGATTGAAGGAAGACGCAGCGCCATAGCAAGCAGCACGACAGTAAGCAGCACCACAATAAGCATTAAGCAGTATGCGGCAACGCTGTAAGCATCCAGACAATAAGCAACACCACAATAAGCAGGAAGGCAGTTCACAGCACTATTGCAAGCAGCAAGACAGTGGTCAGACAAACAATAAGCATCGAGGAGTACGCAGCACCATTGCAAGCAGCATGACAGTAAGCAGCACCACAATAAGCATGTAGCAGTAGTGCAGCAATGCTGCAAGCATCGAGACAATAAGCAAACACTCCACAATAATCAGGAAGGCAGTACACAGCACCACTGTAAGCAGCTAAACAGTAGGCAACACAATAATAAGCATGAAGGAAGACGCAGTGCCATTGCAAGCAGCACAACAGTAAGCAGCACCACAATAAGCATTAAGCAGTATGCGGCAACGCTGTAAGCATCCAGACAATAAGCAACACCACAATAACAGGAAGGCAGTACACAGCACTATTGCAGCAGCAAGTCAGTGGTCAGCACAACAATAAGCATTGAGGAGTATGCAGCACCATTGCAAGCAGCATGACAGTAAGGCAACAGCACCAACAATCAACATTTAGCAGTATGCAGCAACGCTGCAAGCATCGAGACAATAAGCAACACCACAATAAGCAGGAAGGCAGTACACAGCACCACTGTAAGCAGCTAAACAGTAGGCAACACAATAATAAGCATGAAGGAAGACGCGGAAGTGGCATTGCAAGCAGCACAACAGTAAGCAGCACCACAATAAGCATAAGCAGTATGCGGCAGCTGTAAGCATCCAGACAATAAGCAACACCAAATGAGCAGGAAGGCAGTACACAGCACTATTGCAAGCAGCAAGTCAGTGGTCAGAACACATGCACAATAAGCATTGAGGAGTATGCAGCACCATTTGCAAGCAGCATGACGCAAGTAAAGCACGCATAAGCATTTAGCAGTATGCAGCATCGCTGACAAGCCATCGAGACAATAAGCCACCACAATAAGCAGGAAGGCAGTACACAGCACCACTGTTAAGCAGCTAAACATAGGCAACACAATAATAAAAATGAAGGAAGACGCAGCGCCATTTGCAAGCCAGCACGACAGTAAAGCAGCACCACAATAAGCATTAAAGCAGTATGCAGCAACGCTGTAAGCATCCAGACAATAAGCAACACCACAATTAAGCAGGAAGGCAGTACACAGCACTATTGCAAGCAGCAAGACAGTGGTCAGCACAACAATAAGCATCGAGGAGCCTACAGCACCATTGGCAAGCAGCATGACAGTAAGCAGCACCACAATAAGCATGTTAGCAGTATGCAGCAATGCTGCAAGCATCGAGACAATAAGCACAATAATCAGGGAGGCAGTACACAGCACCACTGTAAGCAGCTAAACAGTAGGCACACATAAAGCAGACGCAGTGCCATTGAGTAAGCAACACAAAAGTTAAGCAGAGGCTGGTATAAAGCATCCAGACAATAAGCAACACCACAATAAGCAGGAAGGCAGTACACAGCACTATTAAGGTCAGTGGTGTGAAGCAACCATTGCAGAGCCGCATGACAGTAAGCAGCACCACAATCAACATTTAGCAGTATGCAGCAACGCTGCAAGCAAGACAATAACACACCACATAAGCAGGAAGGAATTACACAGCACCACTTGTAAGCAGACAGTCTAATAATAAGCATGAGGAAGACGCAGTGCCATTGCAAGCAGCACAACAGTAAGCAGCACCACATAAGCATTAAGCAGTATGCGGCAACGCTGTAAGCATCCCAGATAATAAGCAACACCAACAAAAGCAGGAAGGCAGTACACAGCACTATTGCAAGCAGCAAGTCAGTGGTTCAGCCAACAATAAGCATTGAGAAGTATGCAGCACCATTGCAAGCACATGACAGTAAGCAGCACCACAATCAACATTTTAGCAGTATGCAGCAACGCTGCAGCATCGAGAACTAATAAGCAACACCACATAAGCAGGAAGGCAGTACACAGCACCACTGTAAGCAGCTAAACAGTAGGAAACACAATAATAAGCATGAAGGAAGACGCAGTGCCATTGCAAGCAGCACAACAGTAAGCAGCACACAATAAGCATTAAGCAGTATGCCCGGCAACGCGTAAGCATCCAGACAATGGAGCAACACCATCAATGAGCAGGAAGGCAGTACACAGCACATGCAAGCAGCAAACTCAGTGGTCCAGAGCCAACAATAAGCATGAGGAGTAACAAGCACCATTGCAAGCAGCATGACAGTAAAGCAGCACTGACAATAAGCATTAAGCAGTATATGCAGCAACGCTGCAAGCATCGAGACAATAAGCAACACCACAATAAGCAGGAAGAGTACACAGCACCACTGTAAGCAGCTAACAGTAGGCAACACAAATAATAAAAAATGAAGGAAAGACGCCCAGTGCCAATTGCAAGCAGCCACGACGTAAGCAGCACCACAATAAGCATTAAGCAGTATGCAGGGCAACGCTGTAAGCATCCAGACAATAAGCAACACCACAATAAGCAGGAAGGCAAGTTCACAGCACTATTGCAAGCAGCGTGGTCAGCACAAACAATAAGCATCGAGGAGTTATACGCAGCACATTGCAAGCAGCATGACAGTAAGCAGCACCACAATAAGCATGTAGCATATGCAGCAATGCTGCAAGCATCGAGACAAATAAGCACACCACAATAATCAGGAAGGCAGTACACAGCACCACTGTAAGCAGCTAAACAGTAGGCAACACAATATGATTTAAGCATGAAGGAAGACGCCAGTGCCATTGCAAGCAGCACAACACAGTAAGCAGCACCTAACAATAAGCATTAAGCAGTATGCGGCAACGCTGTAAGCATCCAGACAATAAGCAACACCACAATAGCAGGAAGGCATCTCAGTACACAGCACATATTGCAAGCAGCCAAGACAGTTGGCAGCACAACAATAAGCCTCATTTGAGCCCAGAGTACGCCAGCACCATGCATATATGCATGCCCAATAAGCAGCACATGAGGCCCAGTATAAGCAAGACCACAATTAGATAAGCAGTGTGGCGGAGTATGCGAGCAGCACACTTGTTAACAGTAGCAGCATGACAGTTAAGCAGCACCACCCAATTCCAAACAGTTAGCCAGTCATGCCCACACGCAAGCAGTATGCCAAGCGCATCTCCAGACAATAAGCCAACCACCAATAAGCATTTCTAGCAGAGCACAAGCTCAGTAAGGCAAACAATAACATTGAGGCAGTATGCAGAATAACTTAATGCGTCAGCATGCACAGTGCAGTACACAGTAGCAGCACGCTGCAAGCATTGCGATGACAATTATCAGTGAGACTACACAGTACCGTGATACATCATGGCCCACCAAGGGGGGAGAGGACCATAGTGTACACCCTCCACATGAAGGGAAGACGCAGTTCCATGCAAGCACGCACCAACCATAATGCGCCAGCACCCACCAATAAGCATTAAAGCAGTATGCGGCAACGCTATAAGGCAGCATCCAGACAATAAGCAATACCGCACGAGCACACATGAGCAGGGAAGGCCCAGTACACAGCACTATGAAGAAAAGCAGCAAAAATGACAGTAGGTCAGCCACAACAATAAGCATTGAGAGGAGTATGCAGCACCATTTGCGCAAGCAGCATGACAGTAAGCAGCCACCGCAATAAGCATTAGCAGTATGCAGCAACGCTGCCAAGCAGCATCGAGACAATTGTAAGCAAACACCACAATAAGCAGGAGGCCAGTTTACACGCACTATTGCAAGGCAGCAAGTCAAGTGGCCAGCCACAACAATTAAGCATCCCGAGGATACGGTAGCAGCACCCATTGCAAGCAGCATGACAGTAGCAGCACCACAAATAAGCATGTGAGCAGTATGCAGCAATGCTGCAAGCCATCGAAGACCAATAAGCAACACCACAATAAGCAGGAAGCAGTACACAGCACCACTGTAAGCAGCTAAACAGTAGGCAACACAATAATAAGCATGAAGGAAGACGCCAGTTTGCCATTGCAAGCAAGCCACAACAGTAAGCAGCGCCACCACAATAGCATTTAAGCAGTTTGCAAGCAACGCTGTAGCATCAAAAAACAAAAAGGCAACACCCACAATAAGGAGGAAGGGCAGTACACAGCACTATTGCAAAGCAGCCGAGACAGTGGTCAGCACAACAATAAGCAATCGAGGAGTTACGCAGGCACCATTGCAAAGCAGCATGACAGTAAAGCAGCACCACAATAAGCATTAGCGCGTATGCGGCAACAAGTGCTGCAAGCATCGAGGACATAAGCACAACCACAAATAAGCAGGGAAGGACAGGCGTACAAACAGCACCATGTAAGCAGACTAAAACAGTAGGCAAACACAATAATAAGCATGAAGAGGAAGACGCAGTGCCATTGGCAAGCAGCACAACAGTTAAAGGCAGCCACACCACATGTTAAGCATTAAAAGCAGTATCGGCAACACTGTAAGCATCGAGAACAATAAGGCAACACCACAATAAGCAGGAAGGCCAGACAAACAGCCACCCACTGTAAAGCAGGGCAAGGGGGGAACTGTGGTCAGCAACAAACAATAAGCATCGAGGAAGTACGCAAGCCACCATTGCAAGCAGCTGGGACAGTAAAGGCAGCACCACAATAAAAAGCATTAAGCAAGGTATGCGGCAACGCTGTAAGGCATCCAAAGGGGGGGACAATAAGCAAAACCACCCACCAAATAAAGCAGGAAAGGCGGTACCACAGCACTATTGCAAAGCAGCAGTCAGGTGGCCAGCCGCAACAATAAGCATTCGGGGAGGAGTACGTAGCCACCATTGCCAAGGCAAAGGCATGACAGTAAGCAGCAACCCACAATAAGCCATGTAGCAGTATGAGGCAATGCTGCAAGCATCGAGGGGGAACCAATAAGCAAACACCACAATAATCAGGAAGCAGTACACAAGCACCACTGTAAAGCAGCTTAAAACAGTAGGCAACACACATAATTAAAGCATGAAGAGACGCCCCCCGGTTGCCAAATTATTCTAACCAGCAGACCCACAACAGTACACAACGCAGCCACAATTTCACTTTTAAG
>JAJSRW010001229.1:0-25356 GCA_022414725.1 Microglena sp. YARC | reverse complement strand
CACCCACCCCACCCGCCCCACCCCTCACGAGCTTGACCCTTCCTAGGGTATTCTGTGTCCTGGCGTCACATCCCCCCCCCCCTCTCCATGCCAAATACCACCCCCCACCCCTCACTAACCTATCTTGAGGGTGCCTGGTGTCCCTGGCGTCAAAGCAAATGGGAACTGGACTCGCAAGCCACGGTGACCATGAATTTGTTCATCTCAATGTCTTTTCGATCAAACTGGACACCACAGACACCATTCTTCACATTGGCACTCCTAGGAATCTGCAGCAGCAGCACAGGGTGTGGGTGGGATGGGTGAGGGAGCTGTGGAGAGTCTGGGTGGGTGGTGAGAAGTGAGGGTGACAGACAGGGGCCGTTCTTCACATTGGGCCCTCTTCCAAGTTGGGAATCTGGAACAGCGAGAGGGGTGTGGGTCGGGTGGGTGAGTGGGTGAGGCTGGTGGAGAGTCTGGGTGGAGTGGGTGAGAAGTGAGGGTGACAGACAATGTTCTTCTTGGCTCCCATTCGAATCTGCAGCAGCCAGAACACGGGTGTGGGTGGGTGAGGAGTGGTGCGGTAGTATGTCACTTGGCGTGGATATGGGCTGACGAAGTGTGTATGTTAAACACCGGCGAACACCTCGGGTTCTTCACAGTTGGGCCTCCCATCTCGAATCACTGGGTAGAACAGGTGTAGGGTGGGTGGGTGACAGTTGGGTGGGGTGGTATTGTGTGGAGGGAGTGATGGGAGTGTGGGTGAGGGAGTGGGTGTGGGGTGTACGTGTGTTGAGGTGATGGAGGGTAGGGTACGTGGAGTGGGGTCGCGATAGTGGGAGTGTGGTGCGTGGTGTTGAGGTGGTGGGATGGAGATGTTGTAGAGTTTTTTAATCATCCACATTAGTTGATCCTAGCAAGGATTTTGGGTTAACACTCGTGTGCCCCTAATCACACCCAGAAGGGTGGAGAGGTGCGGTGGATTGGAAGGGTGGAAGGTGAGGTGTAAGGTGGGTGGTGAGTGGAGTGAGTGAGTGGCGAGGGTGCGAGTGAGTGGGTGAATGCTGGGGGTGAGTTGAGGTGGAGTGGCCGGAAGTGGGGGCCTGAATTCTCGAGTGGGGCTGGGAAGGTGGGGTGCATTGAGTGGGTCGGGAGGGGTGGAAGGTGGTGGCAGGTGGGGGGGTGCCAGATATGTAAGTGAGTGAGTGGCGGGGTGGGGGTGAGTGGGAAGGTGGGGGTGAGTGAGTGGTTGGGAAGGTGGGGGTGATTATGGTGGTATGGCGCTTCAGAGGTTGTGGACTTATATGGGGACCAGTGGGGTGGCATACTTTTGGGCCGATGTGACGTAAGGTGTGTGGAATATGAGCTTAATAGTGGAGGGTAGGAGTCACAGTGGGAGTGGTGGGGGAAAAAGTGGGTGGGAACGGTTGGGCTGGTGAGTGAGTTGGGTGGAGGACCCTGGAACTAACGGGGTCGTGGCCAAATGTGAGTAGGCTTGATGTGATCGATGGGAAGATGGGGCATAGCGAAAGGTGGGGTTGAGTTACGGGAGGTGGCCGGGAGAGTGAGTGGGTGGGGGTGGCATGTTTTTTGTATCTTAGATATGTATAATTATCAAATTCTTTATTTTAGGGGGGAGAAGTGAGTGGGGTGGTAGGTGGGGTGGAGATGAGCGGGTCGGTAGTGAGGGCAGGTCGATGGGTGGAGAGTATGGAGGAGAGGAGCAGTTTTTACATCTTCATTCACTTATCAGATACTTTGTATTTGTTCTCTTGGTAAAAAACAGCAGGGTGGGAGGGTGGGAAGGGTAAGGAGGGGGGTGGGACAGTTGGGAGGGTGGAGAGGTAGGAGGCGGTGGGAGGGTAGGAGGGAAGGCAAGTTAAAAGGGATCACTAATCACATACCCTTGCTTGTTTCTCTCTCAGGTGCAAATGCAGGCACTGGTGGGAGTGGGTGGGTGGTGGGGTGGAGCAGTCCAAACTCATCTAGCTGATTCACATACGCTTGTTTTGTTCCAAGTCACTATTGTTCACTTATGCACATTTTGTGATTACTAATGTCGACATTTGGTTGTATCACTATCACATACCTTGCTTGTTTTCAGGTCAAATCCAGGCTACGGTGGGGAGGTGGTGGGTGGAGGGTGGGAAGTGGGCGGGTGGAGAAGTTTAAAAGTGATCAAGCCTAATGCACAGTAGCCGCTGTTTTGTCCTCAGGTCACATTTCTGATCACTAATCACATTTGCGATAACTGCATCACATTGGGTGTCACTATTCACAGTACCGTTGTTTGGTTCCTCAGGTCACATTGGTGGGTCATTAAATCACATACCTTGCTTGTTTTCAGGTCATGAATCAGGTACGGGTGGGAGGTGTGGGAAAGTAAGTTAAATGTGATCACTAATCAATACCAGTTGTTGTTTTGAATGTTCGACATTTGTGATCACTTTAAATCACAATGCTGCCGAAACTAATCACATTTGCGATCACTATTTCAGCATACGCTTGATTTGTCTTCAGGGTCACGTTTGGTGATCACTAATCATAAGCATTTGTCTGATCACTATTATCATCAGGATACCATTGTTTTTGTGTCGGCCTCGTTGCCGGGGTCACGTTTGTTGATCACTGGATTACACATACCTTGTTTGTCCTCGAGGTCGACGTTTGTGATCACTAATTCACATACCTTGTTTGTCCCGCTCGGAAGGGTCACGTTTGTGTGACTCACTATTCACATACCTTGTTTTGTCCTCAGGTTCAAACATCTTGGACGTCTCCGTTAATCAATATCCTGCGACAACACAGCTGAGTCTTGGACTGGGCGCTCGGAATCGTTGAAGGAGTTTCCAAAAGCAACGCACGTGCAGCCAGTCCCTGCAAATGATTGCTATTGTTGAATTTGGGGTGAGTGTGTGGGTCGATGGGGGGTGGTGGGGGGGGTATGTGGTGGGCTGGTTGTGTGGGGAGTGGGTGTGTGGGTTGGTGTGTGGGGTGTGAAATGGGTGAGTGGTGGGTGGTGTGTGAGTGGGTGGGTGGTGTGTGGGCGGGTGTTATCATATCCTGCGACACCGACAGGACCGCCTCGGAATCGTTGAAAGGAGTTTCCAAAAGCCAACGCACCAGCAGTCCCTGCAAATGATTTATTTTGTTTGTTATTGGATTGGCTGGGTGTGTGGGGGTGTGTGGTGGGCGGTGTGTGGTGTGTGTGATTGGGTGAGTGGTGTTAGGGGTGTGAGTGGCGGGTGTATGGGGGTGTGTGGTGGTGGTGGTGTGTGCGGGTGTTATCTATATATACGCTTTTGACAACAGAAATAAGCGCAGGGGCCTAAAAGGTGAGGTGTTGTGGTTTGTGTGTGTGTGTGTGTGTGGCTGTGTGTGGGGTGTTGTGTGGGTAGTGTGGTGTGGGGATGGTGGGTTGGCTGATGGTGGTGTGTGGTGGTTGGGTTTTGGTTGGTGTGTGATGCGTGTGTGTGAATGTGGTGGTGTGTTGTGTGTGAATAGGTGTGTGTGTTGTTGATGAGATGGGGATGGTGGTGTCGTGTGATTGGTGTGTGTAGAAGTGGTGGTTGTGATGGTGGTGATGGTGTTGTGAAGGTGGGTGTGTTGATGGTGTGTGGTTGTTTGGGTGGTATGGGGTGTGTGTGGTGTGTGCTGATGTGTGGATTGGTGTGTGGTGATGGACCCTGTGGTGTGTGTGATGGTGTGGTGTGTGTGTGTGGTGGTGATGGTGTGTGTGTGATGGTGTGTGTGTGTGAGTTGTGGCGGTGTGTGTGGTGTGTGTCGTGTAGGGTGGTTGTCTTGGTGATGTGTGATGGTGAGGTGGTGTGTGATGGGGGTGTGTGATGGTGTGGTGTGTGTAATGGATGGTGTGTGTGTGTGTGTGTGTGTGTGCTGTGTGTGTGTGTGTGTGGGTGTGTGTGTTGTATGGGTGTGTGTGTGATGGGTGGTGTGTGATGTGGGTGGTGATGGTTGTGGTTTGATGTGTGTGTGATGTGGTGTGTTGGTGTGTGTGTGATGGTGTGTGTGGTGGACTGGTGTGAGGTGGCTGTACATGTGTGTGTGGGGGTGTGGTGGGTGTGGATGGTGACTATGGGGTGTGTGTGTGTGATGGATTATGGTGTGTGTTGGTGGTGTGTGGTGTGGTGTTCTGTGATGGTGGTGATGGTGTGGTGTGGTGTGTGTGTGGGGTGTGTGTTGTGTTGCATGGTGTTGGTTGTGTGTGGGTGTGTGAATGGTGTCGTGTGTGTGTGTGTGTGGGTGGCTGGGTGATTGGGTGGTGTTGTGGTGGGAGTGGTGGGGTGGAGTGTCTGTGTGGTGTGTGGTGGGTAAATGGTGGTGGTGGTGTGTGTGGTTAGGTGGGTGTGTGTGTCGGGGGTGTGTGGGATGTGTGTGGTGGGTGTCTGGTGTTGTGTGGTTGTGTGGTGGTGTGTGATAAAGCCAATGGTGTGTGTGGTGTTGGGTGGTGGGGTGTGGTTTACCAACCAATGATTGTGTGTTGGTGTGGTGTGTTTTCCTTATTTACGTGTGCTGGTGTGTGATAAGGTGTGTGTGGTGGCTCTTTACCAACATATTTGTCGGTGTGTTTCCTTTAGTTTGCTGCATGTGTTTAGTTTTTTTGGCGGAAGCCCCCCCTCCCGGAAGCGGGACCTCCAGGGTTACCCTGTTGTCCCCCCCCCCCCCCCCCCTGGCCCCCCCCCCCCCCCCCCGAGACGAAGCCTGATACGCCAACCAACGTTCTTTTAACTAACGGGCTTCGGTCCGCCCGCTCCTGATGCCAGCACACTCCGCCAATTTTCCGCGTCGCTTGCGTTTTTTTTTTTTTTTTGCCTAGGACTTGTTCTTACCTGATGTTGTCTGAGTCAGCCGAATTAAAGTGGTGTGTGTGGTGGGGTTTGTGGGAGTATGTGTGGGTGTGTGTGTTGTTGTTGTGTGGGTTGGGGGGGTATGTGGTGGTGATGTGGTGTGGCGTGTGGTGTGGTGGTGTGATGTGGTGTGTGTGGTTGTGTGGGTATGTGTAGAAGCTTTTGTTGCATGTGTTTAGTTTTTGTTCTAACCTGATGGTGTCTGAGTCAGCAGGCCCAAAGGCAGCTACAGGTTTGTCCCCTTGTCGCACATCCCACACGCGCACACAGCCATCTCGCCCACACGTCGTAGTCAGTCACCAGAGCAAAGTACACAAGCTAGCCAGCAGTACACAAGCCAGCCAGCAGTATACAAGCCATCCATCATATCCAGGCTATCCACCACTGCCCAGCCCCCCACTGCCCCCCCCCCCCCACACTGCCCACTTTGTTGCATGTGTTTAGTTAGTTCTTACCTGATGTTGTTTAAGTCAAGGCCCCCCCTGCCCCCCCCCCCCCCCCCCCCCCTGCCCACTTTGTTGCATGTGTTTAGTTTTTGTTCTTAACCTGATGTTGTCTAAGTCAGGCCCCCCCCCCCCTCCCCCCTCCCCCCCCCCCCCCCCCCACTGCCTACTTAGTTGCATCTGTTTAGTTTTTGTTCTTACCTGATATTGTCTGAGTCAGCAGGCTCAAAGGCAGCGACAGGTGCGTCCCCTTGCCTTACATCCCACACACGTACACAGCCATCACGCCCGCATGTCGCAATCTCAGGGGCGCCATACCCCTTTGCCTGTACGGGGTTGGAAAAGAGTTGGGTTGGTTGGGTTAGGTTGGTTTGGTTTGGTTAGGGATGGGGAAGGGTGGGGTGGGGTGGGGAAGGTGAGTGGGGAGGGTGGGTGGTGGGGGAAGGGTGTGGTGTGTGTGTGGTGTGGTGTGGTGTGTGTGGTGTGGGTGTGGTATGAGTTGGGTTGGTTAGGTTAGGGTTGGGTTAGGTTGGGTTAGGGTTAGGATGGGTTGGGTAGGGATGGTTTGGTTTGGTTTGGTGGGGGGTAGGTAGGGAGGGGTGAGCTGAGTTTAGATGAGTTGAGGTTAGCTGCAAGGTGTTAGGTGTTGGGTGTTAGGTGAGTTAAGGAGAGCGAGTCTACCATACCTTGGGTAGTCATATCCCTCTGCCTGCACATGAATTGGGATGGAACAGGCCTCGACGCATGGGCTACAGGTAGCTGAAACACGGCTCTTGTATAGGCTACACCTGCCTCAAACACAGCTCCTGTCTAGGCTACACCTGCCTCAAATGCTTAGATGCATACGTCTCCCAGCATTACTGATACCACCCACCAATACCACTACCGCCACCACCAGTCACCCCCACCCCCCATCCTCACCCCCACCAATCCCACCCACTCCACCCCTTACCTGCCCACCACAGCCGCACATAGGCATTAATGATGGAGGCATGTGCTTGGCGCCTCAAACACAGCGCCTGCATATGCTACCACCACCACCACCACCACTGCCCCCAATCACACCCACTCCACCCCTTACCTGCCCACCACAGCCGTCCATAGCATTAATGATAGGGGCATGTGCTAGCGCCTCAAACATAGGCACCTGCATATGCTACCACCACCACCACCACCACTGCCATCATCACCACTGCCCCCAATCACACCCACCTCCACCCCCTTACCTGCCCACCACAGCCGTCCATAGCATTAATGATGGATGCATGTGCTTGCGCCTCAAGCACAGGCGCCTGCATATGCTACCACCACCACCACCACCACTGTCATCACCACCACTACCCCCAATCCCACCCCCTTACCTGCCCACCACAGCCGTCCATCGCATTTATGATGGATGCATGTGCTTGCGCCTCAAACACAGGCGCCTGCATATGCTACCACCACCACCACCACTGCCCCCAATCCCACCCACTCCACCCCTTACCTGCCCACCACAGCCGTCCATAGCATTTATGATAGGGGCATGTGCTAGCGCCTCAAACATAGGCACCTGCATATGCTTACACCACCACCACCACCACTGCCATCATCACCACTGCCCCCAATCACACCCACTCCACCCCCTTACCTGCCCACCACAGCCGTCCATAGCATTAATGATGGATGCATGTGCTAGCGCCTCAAACACAGGCCCCTTCATATGCTACCACCACCACTACCACCACTGCCATCACCACCACTGCCCCCAATCACACCCACTCCCCCCCCTTACCTGCCCACCACAGCCGTCCATAGCATTTATGATGGATGCATGTGCTTGCGCCTCAAACACAGGCGCCTGCATATGCTACCACCACCACCACCACTGCCCCCAATCCCACCCACTCCACCCCTTACCTGCCCACCACAGCCGTCCATAGCATTTATGATGGGGGCATGTGCTAGCGCCTCAAACATAGGTGTCTGCATATGCTACCTCCAACACCAACACCACTGCCATCACCACCACTGCCCTCAATCACACCCACTCCACCCCCTTACCTGCCCACCACAGCCGTCCATAGCATTAATGATGGATGCATGTGCTTGCGCCTCAAACACAGGCGCCTGCATATGCTACCACCACCACTACCACCACTGCCATCACCACCACTGCCACCAATCACACCCACTCCCCCCCCTTACCTGCCCACCACAGCCGTCCATAGCATTTATGATGGAGGCATGTGCTTGCGCCTCAAACACAGGCGCCTGCATATGCTCCAGGTCCCATATCTGCAGCTGACCACCAAAGTTTCCAGTCGCCAGTCTCCTGTCAACCAGGGAGGAGGCACCGAAGCTTCCACACTTGAAGGCAGTGGGCTTCTCCACCTCCTTTAACAACTTCAGCTCTGCTCCATCAAGCTCGTATATCTGGGGAAAAGTACACGAGTTGGTGCACAGTGCACAGTGGTGAGCGGTGGAACGTGTTTCTATCTCACACAAAATACACACGTGAAGAGAGAGGCCTTTTCCGTCTCCTTTTAAAACGTAAGCTCTGCTCCATCAAGCTCGTATATCTGGGGGAAAGTACACAAGTTGGTGCACAGTGCGCGGTGGTGAGCGGTGGAACGTGTTTCTATCTCACACAAAATACACACGTGAAGTAAGAGGCCTTTTCAGTCTCCTTGAAGCACTTGAGCTCTGCTCTATCAAGCTCGTATGTCTGGGAAAAAATACGGAAGGTGGTGAGCAGTGTCAGGTATGTCTGGAAAAGAGTAAATCAGGTTGTGGGCAGTGCATGGTGGTGAGCGGTGTAACATTTTTTTTAAACAACCTCAGGCGAATGCAAACATAAATGCTCACACACACACAGAAACAGACAAACATAAATACACGTACACACTGAAGTACACTTACACACGTACACACTGAAGTACACATACACACGTACACACTGAAGTACACATACACACGTACACACTGAAGTACACATACACACGTACACACTGAAGTACACATACACACGTACACACTGAAGTACACATACACACGTACACACTGAAGTACACATACACACGTACACACTGAAGTACACATACACACGTACACACTGAAGTACACATACACACGTACACACTGAAGTACACATACACAAGTACACACTGAAGTACACATACACACGTACAAACTGAAGTACACATACACACGTACACACTGAAGTACACATACACACGTACACACTGAAGTACACATACACACGTACACACTGAAGTACGCATACACACGTACACACTGAAGTACACATACACACGTACACACTGAAGTACACATACACACGTACACACTGAAGTACACATACACACGTACAAACTGAAGTACACATACACACGTACACACTGAAGTACACATACACACGTACACACTGAAGTACACATACACAAGTACACACTCAAGTACACATACACACGTACACACTGAAGTACACATACACACGTACACACTGAAGTACACATACGCTCGTACACACTGAAGTACACATACACACGTACACACTGAAGTACACATACACACGTACAAACTGGTCAAACACGCCAAGAATACCTGCAAGCCTTTAGTGTTACGTGCAAATGCTTGTCAGTGTATGTGTCTGTATTTCAGTGTGTGTCTGTATATCTGTCTGTAGGTCAGTGTGAGTGTCTGTTTATCTGCCTGCTTGTCAGTGTGTGTGTGTGTGTGTGCCTATATGTCTATATGCCTATGTACTGGTCAAACACGCCAAGAATACCTGCAAGCACTCAGTGTTATATGCAAAGGATCCCAGGACCACGAATTAAAATCAACCTCAAGCACATGCACACATAAATGCACATACACACAGACACAGACAAACATAAGTACACATACACACATACATGTGCACACACACACATAAATACTGGTCAACACACATTGAGAGAGGTACCAGCAAGCATTCAGTGTTACGTGCGAACGATTCCAAGGCAACGAATCAAAATCAGCCTCAAACAAACATACACATACGCACATAAATACTGGTCAACACACATTGAGAGACATACCAGCAAGCATCCAGTGTTGTGCGCAAAAGATCCCAGGGAAACGAATCAAAATCAGCATCACATACACATAGAAATATGAATACACATACGCACATAAATAGTCATCATTCACATTGACAGACATACCAGCAAGCATCCAGTGTTGTGTGCAAACGATCCTAGGGCAACGAATAAAAATCAACATCACATACACGTTCACACACAAATACTCGTAAACCACATTAAGCACACCTGCAAGCATCCAGTGTTGCGTGCGAACGATCCCAGGGCAACGAATCGGGCGCTGCTCGGAATCCATCTGAGGAACGATAGGTGAGGGGCGGTAGATGAATAGGCTTATTTTTGAATGATTTGAATGATTTGAATGAGGCGCATGAGAGGGATGGGGTGCGTGAGTCAGAGCAGAAACATAATTATACGCTACTGCCAGCTTCCCAGTTCCTGGGATTGTGTAGTTCAGTAAACTGAGATGAATAGGCTTATTTCCCCTTTTTATTTTCACGGGTGAGGGGTGGTAGGTGAGGGGCAGGGTGGCATCGAGGGGGTTGCTAGACAGTAGGCAGTACAGTAGTGCCGTATTATTATAAATCTGCTTTGACTCATGTGCCTCAATCACTGTCACTTCACTGCATGAGACAGCAGGCAGTACAGTAGTGCCGTACCATTAGAAATCTGCTTTGACTCATATGCCTCAATCACTGTTACTTCACTGCATTAGACAGCAGGCAGTACAGTAGTGCCGTATCATTATAAATCTGCTTTGACTCATGTGCCTCAATCACTGTCACTTCACTGCATTAGACAGCCGGCAGTACAGTAGTGCCGCATCATTAGAAATCTGCTTTGACTCATGTGCCTCAATCACTGTCACTTCACTGCATTAGACAGCAGGCAGTACAGTAGTGCCGTATCATTATAAATCTGCCTTGACTCATGTGCCTCAATCACTGTCACTGCACTGCATTAGACAGCAGGCAGTACAGAAGTGCCGGATCATCAGAAATCTGCTTTGACTTATGCGCCACAATTAACGTCACTTCACTGAACTCATAAAGTAAGGTATACACCCTTTCCACGGTAGCGCTAGCCACACTTAATTTTCAAAAAAGGCACACCAGCCAAGGGTGTATTTTCCTTGTTATTTGTATTTCCCTTGTAAGGGTGCCCTTATTTCCCTTATTTTTTGTTTGGTATTTCCCCTGTAAGGGTGCATTTCTCCTCCCTAGTAACGGGTATTTCCTCTGGAAGGGTACATTTTCTTTTCCTTGTTATGGGTATTTCCCCTGACCTGTAAGGGTGCCCTTATTTTCCTTTCAACTTTTGGTATTTCCTCTGTAAGGGTGCATTTCCCCTCCCTAGTAACGGGAATTTCCCCTGGAAGGATGCATTTCCATTATTTGTTTTGATATTTCCTCTGTAAGGGTGCATTTCCCCTCCCTAGTAGCGGGTATTTCCCCTGGAAGGGTGCATTTCCCTTATAAGTTTTGGTATTTACTCTGTAAGGGTGCATTTCCCCTCCCTAGTAACAGGAATTTCCCCTGTAAGGATGCATTTCCATTATTTTTTCGGTATTTCCTCTGTAAGGGTGCATTTCCCCTCCCTAGTAACGGGTATTTCCCCTGTAAGGGTGCATTTCTCCTCCCTAGTAACGGGCATTTCCTCTGTAAGGGTGCATTTCCCTTATATTCTTTGGCATTTCCTCTGCAAGGGTGCATTTCCCCTCCCTAGTATTGGGTATTTCCCCTGTAAGGGTGCATTTCCCTTATATTCTTTGGTATTTCCTCTGTAAGGGTGCATTTCCCCTCCCTAGTAACGGGTATTTCCCCTGTAAGGGTGCATTTCCCTTATAAGGCGTATTTCCCTTAACTTTTTCTTTTTCTTTTTAGCCCTTCCTATCACAGTTGGGCAAGTTCATTTAGCCAATTTGGCCTACCCCTGGACTGTAACATACAAACATAGATACATGCATACATACACCTTTCAGTACACACCCTTTTTGTACTAGCCACGCGTAACTAAATTAAGCATTAATAAGCCTGCTAAACCTGGCGCTAAACTTCAATGAAGTGTCACAAACTTCAATGAAGTGTCACAAACTTCAATGAAGTGTCACAAACTTCAATGAAGTGTCACAAACTTCAATGAAGTGTCACAAACTTCAATGAAGTCACACAAACTTCAATGAAGTCACACAAACATCAATGAAGTGACATTGATGCTTGCGACGCTGCATAGAACTTGTTCAGCTACCAGTAGAGATCGCTATCTGGGACCACGTTTTGGCCTACCCCTCCGCTACCATGAGACTCCCCCCCACGTCCCCCCGAGGCGCATAAGTCAAAGCAGATTTTTTAATGATAAGGCAGAACCGTAGTGCCTGTTGTATAATGCATTGATGTAGCATGGACCGAGGCGCATGAGTCAAAGCAGATTTCTTATGATACGGCAGTACGATACCGCCTATTGTCTAATGCAGTGATGTGACATTGACTGAGGCGCATGAGTCCATGCAGATTTCTTATGATATGGCAGTACCGTACCGCCTATTGTCTAATGCAGTGATATAGCTTGGACTGAGGCGCATGAGTCAAAGCAGATTTTTAATCCTACGGCAGTACCAAACTGCCAATTGTATAATGCAGTGATCTAGCACTGACCAAGGCGCATGAGTCAAGCCTGGGCAGACTGTAGGACCCAAGTAACACACTATGTGAACTTGAACTCACTCTGCGAACAAGTAACAAGGAAATGTAACACAACCAAAACAACCCTTTGCCAGCTGGTCTTCAGGTCTCAACTTGAGTCAGTTCCAGCCAAAAACCCTTTAGCCAAGTATTTTTTTACCATGCTTTTCTGAAACCCCTTATGAGGAAAAGGGACCCATTTGCCTTGACATGTTTTTGCCATTACTGAAGGCGTGTACGGTAGCATTTATTGGCGCTCATGAAAAGGATGAGGCGCATGATTCAAAGCAGAAAAATATTGATACAGTACTGCCTATTGCTATATTGATACAGTACTGCCTATTGTCCAATGCAGTGAAGTAGCATTGGTAGAGGTAATGGTATGAGGCTCATGAGAAGGCTTGGGCTGTAGTTCAGTGGAGCAACATCGATTGAGGCGCAGGAGCGAGATGAGGTGCATGAGAGGCATAGGGCGCATAAGAGAGATGGGGCGCATCAGCGAGAGCAGTAACGTACTTGGTCTCGTAGATGGTTACTGTCAAGCTCTTGGTGAGATGCTCCAAAATCTGCGGTTTTGCTTGCGTGTCGAGCATCGCGGGAGGTCAGCTACACTTCGAGTTGCGCCTAATGATTAGCTATCGGATCCGTATCCTGGTGAAGAAGGGAAGAGTCCAGTGGGTAGCAGTGCGGGGATGAATTTGGGCAAATGCCTAATGCCGAGGTGTAGTATAGGGATGGAAGTAGCACGGCGAGATGGTATGCTTACGGATAAGAAAGAAGTGCACTCTTGAAGAGCATCAGAGGTTGGAAATTTGTAGGAGATGAAGGACGGGCGCTCGCCGCTCGGGAGGTCGCGGGTCGCGCAACAACATCTCCGCGGAAACTTGCTGTCGGGCCGAGAGCCAACTAGAGTCGTTATTGGTCGGGGGGCGTGGGGGAGGGGGAGGGCCTGGCGAGGGAATGTGGGTGGGAATGTCACTGGGCTCTGCAGACTTGCTCATCTTCAAGACCAAAAGAAAGCCTTCTCCACCCTCAGATGACCACCATTCTGTGCATGATGAGTTTGAGCTGTCTGCCTCCAAGAAGCCACGCCTCAATGCAGATGGAGATGACTGATCATTTAATGTAGTTATTTATACGGCAGTGTACACCAGGGTTGTTTAAAGGCCTCTGCGATTTTACGTTGCAAAAACTGAGAAAACAGAGGGGTGACACGTTTTAGTCAAAATCTGTAAAAATGGGAAACAATTGGATTTGTTTTTATCCTTTTCGCCCCAATCTTCCTCAGTTGTCTGTCTCCCAGAGACTCTTCCTCTTATTGCTTGCTCTTCTTTTTATTTACTGGCTATGGCTGCGGCTGCAGTTATTTGTTCCTTCCTTCCTAGTTTCTCAGCGAGGTGTCAATCCTGATTATGTGATTTCTATTGGGTTAGTTAGTTAGCAGTTTGTAAATTAGCAGGCGATCATCTTACCAGTTACCAAATGGTCTACCGGTAGCAAGAGTACTGTCTAGTTCCGCCTTAGTTCCCGTTCTCGCTACGGTACAGGGAACGGCTGGGGATGTCATTGGGTACTGAATCGAACTCCTAGCAGAGTGGAAGCCCCATTGCTATGGTCATTGGCTTCTTGGTTTGGATCATGGCCACCATGAGCGTGCTCGTTTTTTAGGTTGTGAAAGATTTTTCACCCCAGGAGGTGTATGTGGGGCGGTTCATCAAAAAAGTAGGCAGGCAAGACCAAATGCGCCAACTGACTTGGCGACAACAAGGGTGATACCGACCCTCGACCAAACAAACGTGCACCACTACCCCTTAATGACCACTGCAAACATGCTCACTACTATGGTCGTTCGGTGTTGAACCCATGCACCGAGATTAATTTTGCTGAACAAACGCATAGCATGATGTGCTTTGGCTCGTTTGAAGATAACGATAGGTTGTTGGATCATATTGCTTTTATTTGGGAAGAAAGCGAGCTACCAGATTGCTGGGGAGCCATGTTACTAAGTTCAAGTTAGTGGTGTTGAAAAACACCGATTGAGTTGCAGAAATTAAGCGGTCGATTTAACGTGGGAACTTTCTTGCCCAAAGCGTTGTTTAGGCCTCGGACTCCTTCTTGGCAGACTTCTTGGGGAGAAGCACGGAGTGAATGTTGGGAAGAACTCCTCCATTTGCAATGGTGACGGAGCCCAGCAGCTTGGAAAGCTCCTCGTCATTGCGGATGGCCAGCTGAACGTGGCGGGGGACGATCCTTGTCTTCTTATTGTCGCGGGCAGCGTTACCAGCCAGCTCCAGGACCTCAGCACACAAGTACTCAAGGACAGCGGCCAGGTAAACAGGGGCACCAGCGCCAACGCGCTCGGCGTACTTGCCCTTCTTCAGGTAGCGGGCGACACGGCCCACAGGGAACTGAAGTCCAGCCTTGGCGCTTCGAGAAACAGACTTCTTGCCTCCACGGCCTCCAGTTTTGCCTGCCATTGAGATGTTGGATTGATGTAGAAGGATCGGTCCGAATAAGCGATAGTGTCAGGGTTGCGTCGAGGGCGAATAAAATGCACGCTGATCTGGTCCTATTGATCCGTGGTTCGCCGATCTAGAGCCCCCATCGCTGCCTCAGTTCGTGTAGGTCCAGCTGATCCGTGGTTCACGTTGACCCTGACGTTGACCGAACATCGAACATTGAAATTGAAATTGAAATTGTTACATCCAAGAAATATAAATACTCTAGCGACGTGAGATTAAGGACACCACAGCGTACGCAGAAGCTAGCTGTAGTCACCATAGATAAACACAAAAAATATCCAGTACTAGTTGTGATCCCACCCGTAACTGACTGAGAGTCATTTCAGTCAGTCACGTGGGTGGCACTAGCTGGACCAAAAAATATTAATCTCCGGCGGGGGTGGTGTTCCATGAATCTACGACATTGTAAAATAGTCTGAAAGCTGTCAACAGAGTGGTGGTGCAGCTGGTCTGCTAATGTAAGAATTTCTAAATTGGTAAGACCAAGGGTGGTCATGGAGGTCACAAAGGTTCTGGGGATGGTGCCAGTGGTACCAATGGTAACAACTAGGTAGTGAACAAGGTAGCCAGCTAGTCTTAGGCCGGCCACCAACTGGGTGTGTGGGCATGTTTATCCTCTGCCTTAGTGGCATGGTTGGTGTCAGAGCAGTATCCCAGCTCTAGAATCCAGATTTCCTTGTCAGCAGCAATGGTGGGTGAGTCCACCTCGGGCAGGATGGCGAGATCTGGCCTCAGTTTGGGCCAGATCTCTGCTGAGATGGAGGGAGGGCGTAACCAGTCAGGCAGTGTTTTGCCAAGGACTCCGCGGGGGAGGTCCTCCAGCCTACCTGCGTCCATGATAACGCGGCGGGATCCAAGGGCGCCTTTGCTGATGGCCTTGTGCAGTAAGTGGACAGCTGCGTCATGACGCTTGATGTACATGGCCTTGAAGGTGGCGTGTGTGCAGCCAGCAAGAATGTGGCCAGCTCCGTCCTCGTGGGTGGTACAAATAGGGCATGTGGGGGAGGTGGCAGGGTTGGGGTTGTTAGCATAGGGCATCTTCCAGCGATAGGCAAGCTTCTTGTTCCACAGTCGGCCCCATCTGGCCTTGAGGATGCAGAACTTAGTTTTTGTGGGTGATGTGAGAGGATGTCCAGAATTTATTGCTGGAGTGGGGTAGATGCAAGGGGGTGTTATCAGCCAGGTGGTGGCATATATGCCTTTGAGGGGATGTTGTCCGAGGTGGCAGCTAGTGGGAAGGTTAAGACTGATCCCGTTGGTGAGGTTAGGTGCTAAGGCTCGTGTGGGGAGTTGTGCCAAGAGGTGTGCAGGGGGTTGGACAGTGGGCCAATAGGTGTTGTGGCGGGGTTGTTCTCCAGTGGTGTCGGTGTATCGTACAGATGCTGGGTTGGTGGCTGCATTGCGTGCTAGTGCATCTGCTCTATCATTGCCCAATATGCCAGTGTGTGAGCGTACTTTGCAGAGGGTAGTGTGTGATCCTGCCAAAATGCGTTGGACAAGGTGAGTGCGGATAGAATGCAGGAGTTCAGAGTGAAGAGAACGTGTAGAGGTAGTAGGATCTTGAATCATTTTGTTAATGAGTTGGAGTGAGCAGAGGCTGTCAGTGTGCAGGGTGAGGTCAGTATTATAGTCAATGCGTGCTATGGCTTGATGGATGGCCACTAATTCAGCCCGGTTGTTAGTTCTGGTGGCGCCTTGGCCTCCTGGGTTAATGGAAATAGCTCATACCAGCCACAGGTATGTAGACCCCTGCACCTATTTTGCTGGGGGTGCCAGGGGCTCCCTTGATCAGGCTGCCATCAGTATAGACCTGCAGACCTAGGGTAGGTATGGCTGGGTAGTGGCAGGGGTAGATAACTGTGGGGAGCAGAGGGGGGCAGTGGTGGGTGGTAGGCTGCCAGGGCAGGGTAGTGAGGGATTTAAGAGTCCTGGGGTAGGTGATTTGTGTGTCTGAAGAGGTAAGGGTAGGATGTGCAGGGAGGTTATGTGGTTCCCAGTAGGGTGAGATGCTGAGCATGTGCTGTGACCAGATGTCTTTGAACCCCTGGAGACGGTTTAGGTATTCAGGTTGGCTGCTTGGGTTGCTGATGATGAGAATGTGGAGCTTGTGGGAGGAGGTAGGGTTGTGATGTTTGCCCCCTAGCCAGGTTTCAGAGGTGCTGTAGATTTCAGAGAAAGGTCTGGAGTCCACGTGATGGATCCAGGGGTGGTGCAATAGTTTCTTGTAGGGGGCATTATAGTTGTCTGGGATGAGTAAGACAGTGCATGTTGGGATGTGTTGTGCTTCTGCGTGGTCAGCACTGGCTAGAGGCCCACCTGAGTGCCTTGTGTGCATCGGTGACGGAGGTAGGGATGTCCACCAGTGATCCCCCTGTCCAGATGCTGTGGAAGAGATCCCCGTTGGCTCCAAAGAGCTGGTCAGCTGGGTTCATGGAGGAAAATTCTTCATAGGCAGAATCTAGGTTGAGTGGGGTAGCAGAGCGGTGATGGGTGATGTTGAGGTGTAGGTTAGCTTGGTGCAGGGCTGGGGGAAGAGTGTAGGTGGAGGCAGGGGTGTCCTTGTGTCTGGTGTATAGGGCTGCAAGGTCAGGTAGGAATCCTCCTTGTGTGAGTTGGTTCCAAGTTGAAGGGCGTGTAGTTTTATTGTATTCATAGTGTGTGTGGAGGGAGGTGAGAAGGGTGTTGGTACTATGACCACACATTTCCCGGTGGGGTTATAGAGGAATGTAGTGTCTGCAATGCGTGTGGGTTTGATGGCCTTCTGAGCCAGTGAGGATGCCAGTTTGGGCTGTGTGTTTGAGTGGTGATTGGATGTCCCAGGTAGGGTTTCGGTCATGAGTGTCTATGTGAAGAAGTTTGTGGACAAGGGCATGGTTATCAGCGTTGAAGCCAGGTGTAGTGGCCCATTGTCCCTGTTGCTGGGAGTTAGTAAGGTGGGAGTCTCTTCTGGGGTTAAGATGGGTTGTGGTGGTGGGTGTGTCTTTGAAGGCCTGGAGAAGGGTGTCATAGGTGGATTGGCCCAGCATAGTGATGAGGTGGGTGGTGTGGTATGGTTGTGGTTTCCAGTGGACCTCAGAGGTGGTGGGAGTAATTGGGTTACTGTGAAGGATAGTGTAACAAATTTGGGTGTATTGACTGATATGGTCGTTGTGCATGGTGATGGGGGCCCATTGGAGGTGGGCAATGGTGGTGATGCTGGTGTCCTTAGTGTCCATGGTCTGTTTGCTGCGCCAGCTGGTGATGCTGAGGGGTTTGTACTGGTTACCATAGGTGAGGTGAAGGAGACGGGTAGGGGGGGATGGGGATCCAGGGGTAGGGTGGAGCATTGCTGCCTTGAGAAGATCAGGGTTGGAGACCTTAGTGATGTTGTAGTGCTTAAAGAAGGGCTTGGCTGGGCCGCGGATGATGGCCTTGCAGAGGTGAAGGCGGGATGCCCAGGTTGTCGCGGCTTCATTGTTGCCCCATGCTTTACCGTAGTGGTCGACGTTGGCGTTCCATTCGGCTGTGGAGTTGCAGGTGGTCCACGCCCACCATTGTTCCCCGCTGAGGTCTCGAGAGGGTCTGCTGTGTAGTCCGCTTCCTTGACAGGAGGTTGCGCTCGGCTGGTGGGGTAGCGCTGAGTTGGGGTGGAGGCCGGGCGGGCGACAAACATGTTCTGCGCATCGGCTGACGGTTTGGGTGGGATGGTGTATGACGAGGTAAGTTGTCGCTGCGGTAATGGAAGAAGGTTGGCATGGCTGAAGGAGGGGAGCAGGTCGGGCTGTTGCCAGTGAGGTGTGCTGTAAGGAGGTTGAGGGAGCGCCGATGGTGCTTTGTGACTTTGCCCTGTGTGATAAGAGGGAGATCCGTGGTAGTGATAAGGTGAGTGCCTGCTGGAGTAACCAGGTCGTGGTATGTATAGATCCCTAGATCGTGGAAGGGAGTCACAAGGGAGACAGGGATGTGAGCAGGTTGAGGGAGTACAGATTGGATGTTGAGCTTATCCAGGAGTTCCGTGTCATTCCAGGTAATTTGGATGTTTGAATGGTCTAGGAGTTGAAGTTGCCGGGCAAGAGATGAGTATTGAAGGAGTTTGGGAGAGAGAGAGGTGGAGTGAGAGTGTGGAAAGTTTTGAAGGTTTAGTGAGGAGAGATTTGGTTAGTATGCCCAGGCGTCCCAGTGTCATTCATGGCGTGGGTGAGGGCAGAGGCAGTAATTTGTGTGTATTCAGTGAGGAGAGAGGGGATCCCTAGGCCTGCCTCTGTTTTGGGCAGGTGTAGTGCCCTAGTGGGGAAGGACATGGGAAGGCTGCTGCACAGTTTGACTGTCTTAAGTACTGCTTTATCTATAATGTGGATGTCTGTGAGAGAGAAGGGGGCTACGATCATAGGGTATTTGATGGCTGCTCTGATGCATTGTGTGATTATGCGTATGCATTGTTCAGGGTTGCCCTGCTTTTTAGCTTTGTTGAGTATATGTAGGCCCTTGGTGTGGATAATGTCAAGGGTGGCATGCAGTTGGGTTTTCCAGTTGAGGGTGAGAGAGATGTGGACTCCTAAGTATTTGTAGGCTATATCTGGTGGTTGATAAGTGGCATATGTGTCTCCAAGGGCTATTTTGTCCTGGAGTCTTTGTTGAGGATATCAGTGTGGGTGGGGTTTGAGGGGTGTGTCTTGTGAAGGATGCCACTGACCACACATTTGGTAGCATTGAGAGGGATGCCAGACCAGGTGCTGAACAGTTGGACTTTACCACATTGGATGCGGAGGTCCTCGACCGTTCCAGTGAGGACTGCGGTGTCATCCGCGTACCCCAGGGCTGCTGGTGAGTGCTCGTCAGCCTCCGCGGTGGGAAGGGAGCAGCGCGGTATCCCCTACCTCCTGAGCATAAGCCATCGGTGGAGGGGTTCAATAAAGATGATGAAGAGGAGAGGGGAGAGTGTGTCCCCTTGGATGGATCCCCTGGTGATGGGGATGGGTTGACCAGGTGTGTGTTTAAGGAGGATGTGAGTGTTGGAGTTGGTATAGATCCCTTTGACTGTGTCTATGGTGTCGTGGGTGAATCCAAGGTTGTGCATAATGCAAAAGAAGTTTTTGGTGATCTATCATGTTGAAGGCAGAGCTAAAGTCAAAGTAAGCTGCGTACAAGTCTTGTTGGAAGAGGGAGGCATCCTCTATGTTGTGAAGGAGGTTGAGAGCTGCCTATAGGTCTCGTTGTCTTTTCTAAATCCCTCTTGCAGGTTGCTGAGATATGAATTGGGTTTCTGAGTAGGTGGGAATTGTTGGGTGATGAGAGAGGTCCAGAGTTTAGCCACAGAATTGTTAAGTCCTATGGGTCTATAGTTCTGGGGAAGGTACGGGTCAGATTTTTTGTAAAGCATAACTGTTGTGAGAGTTTTTCCAGCAGTCTGGGGTTTCTCCCAGGATCCAGGAGATTTGCATAAGTTTGTGAATGACAGTGTTGCATTTCGGGTGGGGAGACACATCAGTAATTCATTGGGTATCCCATCCGGTCCTGTGGCTTTATTTGTGGCCAGTTTTTCTGATGCAGTCGGTGTAGAAGCAACAGCAGTTGGGGATGAGAGCGATTAGGCTGTAGGGTGAGGGCAGTATGCTGAAATAGAGGTGGCGGGGGTTTCGCAGAGTGAAATTTGTCAGTGTGTGTTTCCCAGGGGGGAGGGGTAGGAAGTAGGCAGTGTAGTTGCCATTGGGTGGGGGCACAGGGGGAGACATGAGTTTGCCCATGTGTTTGGTCAAAAGGTCAAGGAGATCTTTAGTTTTGTATGAAGGGTTCCAGTTTGCTGGTTAAGAAGGACAGTGGGAGAGTGGGGCTGGCCGTCTGGTTTGAAGATGTGTCTAATGCGTAACCCGCGCCTGTGTATTTAAGGCGATGGCGAAACTTCTTGATGGCCTTGGTGCTTCTATTCCTCCTTTTGCAGGGCTTGGATAGTGCGTAGCTCCTGGATAGTGTGTTGTATGTCATCAGTGAGTGATTGACGTATTGGGTAAGAAGGGGGTGGTTGTGGAGGAGAAGGAGTTGGACTTGCGTTGTAGTTTGTAGAGGGCAGTCTGGAGAGAAAGGATGGGGAAGAGCGCAGGTTATCATATCCAGATTGGTCCATGGAGAGGATTGGGTGCGGAGAGTTTTTAATGTGTTTCACGTGTTGGTTAAGTTGTTGGTAGGATTTAGCTGTCTTTCTGGGGAGGAAGATGCCAGAGATGGTTTGTTTGTGGGGCAAGGTCTCTATCATTATATGAGGGCTTGAATGCAGGGTGGTCATAAGGTGGTCGGCCATACTGTTGAGGTCTTCCTGGAAGTGTAGTCATCAGTTCTGCCTGATGGATTGAATGTGAGAGGCAGTCCTGTCTCCCAAGAAGGTCTGAGCAGTTTGCCAGGCGGATTCTATTGTTAGTGTGGGAGCTCAGGAATTGGTGGAGGGTATTGAGTAGTGATGGCTTGCCTAGTTTTCTCTTTGTCTGATTGGTTTAAGAGGGAGGAGGAGCTGAGGGGAGGTGTAGGTGTTGGTTGGAGGTATGGGCAGGAGGGGGAGGAGAGTGGAGGTGAGGCGTTGCTCAAGTGCATGGTGGTCTAGGGTGTCCCCATTTGGTGGGTGCTTTCAGTGGTGTGGGTGCCCGGAGGTGAGTTGATGAGCAGGATATCAATCAATACGACTGCTGTAGGGGGTGTTGTTGCTGCAAGAAAAGTATGTGTGAGGTCTGGGTTTGGGTTGTGGAGGTGATACAGAGTTGAGAAATGTGTTGCTGGTGAGAAATGTCATCTGGATATTTGGTTAGATGCTTCTGTCAGTGGTGTGGCATGTGGCATTCCAGTCCCCAGCTAGATGTAGTGGGGTGGATTTTTTTCTCAGTAATGTGGTGGATGGTAGGAGTAGATGTCTTTGTGGGCATTGTACAGGGCATGTAGACGCCCAGGACATGGGTTATGTTGTTTATGGTTTGGTGAGTAATGTGTCCCAGAGAGTTCGACTGGAGTTTCATGATTGACTGGGTGAGCAGTGACTGTTTTCCTGATTAGGGTAATGACCCCTGCTGAGGCGGGGTGACTATTTTGTCAGGGCTGGTAGCTTGGAGAGTAGTTTTGAGCTGTTGTGGTGGAAGTGATAATCATGCATGTCTGATTTAATCATGTTTAGAATGGATTTTCTGTGTGAGAGTAGTTTGGTTTCAGTGAGAATTATTATATCATTATGCCTGGATCTATGTGATATAGATGACTTCCCAGGAGGATCCAATTCCCCTGCAGTTGATAGTGGTGATGTTAGTGTCATTAAGAATGTGTTCCTGCTGTTGGACAGGGTGGTCTGAGTTTGTTCAGAGTATTTAGGCTTACTACGTTCACCGGTGAGGTGGGCTGGTAGTGCTGATGGACTGCTGCTTCTTTGGACAGGCGGGGGGGGGAGCTCCAGGATCCGGGTCTGTCTGAGCTTGTTGTATTCAGGGATGGTAGGCCTGCTGGGGGTGGGGAGCCTTGCTGCCTGTATTGGGGGGGGAAGGTCACTTCGTGACCGTTTTTTAGTGGTGGTAGTTTTCTTGGATTTTTTAGATTTTTTGGTAGAGGTGTAGGGTTTTTCTTACGTTTTGCGTGGGATTCATCCTCAGATACTAGATAGATAATGTCATCATCTTCGTCTGTGGGGTGTTTCAGTGTTATTTGGTGGTAGGGATTGTTTGATTGGTGTGAAAGGTGGTGGATTGGTGTAGGTGTTGATCTGTTGAGAGTCTTCTAGGATGGTAGCCATTTGGTAATTAGGGTGGGGATTGGTTGGATCAAAATAGAGATCAGGTTGAAATGGATGGCCATGGAGGATGGGGTGGGGGGGTGTAGCCTGGCTAAGAGTGTAGATGCGCCCCTGGAGCTGGTGCCAGTCTTGGGGGGTTAGGATGGTGGGTCCAGAGATTTCAGAGTCAAGGTTGTACCATTTATTGTTGTAGTATTTGATAGTGATTGCATGACCATAGCCATTGGACCAGTAGTGCAGTATGAATTTGGTGCTATTGATGGAATTCTGCTAAGGATTTGATTGTTTGGTGCTACCAAGTTGGATGCCTGTTTCATAATTTTCTTCAGTGTTAGGAGATGAGGTGTGTAGTGGTGTGTATGGGTGGTTCCTGTGGCTGACCAGGTATCCAGTGCAGTCTGCTTGGTGAAGGTGTAGTAGTCAACAAGGGCATTATTATAGTTTCCAGAGGGGTTGAGAAAATATGATCCCATAACCTTCCAGTGATTATCAGTGGCTCTAGTGACTTGAGTGTGGAGTTTGTTAGCAAAGTCTAGGACTAGATTGATATCCATGGCTTTTGTATCCAAGGTAGGCATTGATGGAGTGAATTTGGCAGTGAGAGGCTGTTTGGGCTTTCCCAGTATGGGGCAGACTCAGACTTACTTTGTAGGCGTCTGCTTCTCTGGGTCTACTCCTCTAAGTGTGGGGGGTGTAGGAGGAAGTGGAGAGGGGGCAGCTGTAGGGGTACTTACTGCTGTGAGCATCACTCCTGAGTATCTGAGCTGTCTATGGGTAGAGTGAGGAAGCAGGAGAGATATGGGAGGGAAGAGTGCAGGCAAGGTTTTATCTGTTACAGGTTGTAATCTCAGCACAGGAGTGGCAGGCTGTGCCTTTGGTCTGGCAGGGGTTTCACATTATAAGGAGATAGTGTCCAGAGGGGCTCATATCCATGTCTATTTTTTCTACTTTTTGTTGCTCTTGCTATGGATGTTTCCACTGGGACAGTGGGTAGTGCTGATAAGAGAGAAGAGCAGGAGGAGCAGTGCTGTTATCCAGAGGTCAAGGGGGTTTGCTACTTCCTGGTTGCCCTTGAAGGTGTTGGCTTTGGGGTAAGCCTTGTTGGCTTGTGTGGTTGCTGGCAACCTGTGGAAGTGGTGAGTGTTTTGATGTTGTTGGTTTTTTGTGGCAGGGATGCAGGTGTAGTAGGTACTATAGGGTTTGGTTTGAATTGGGGTTTACCTTGATGAGCAGCCGTTTTGGAGAAGCTGCTCCAGTCTTTCCAGTTCAGGGTCTGCTGGGGTGTAGCAGTGCTCACTGGTGATGGACCTGCTCCAAATGTATCATCATCAGCGGCTTCATAGGTGCAGGTGGCCAGCTGCAGGTGGATCAGGGGGGTTTCATGGTTTGAGGAGCATGTCAATAATTGGCCCTTCTGGTAGGTGGTGAATGGTATTGGGGGGGTGTTGTCATGCCAGGGAGGTCTTTGAGAGCCTTCATTGGTCAGGTCACCCTTGGTGTGGGGGTCAAGGGGGCTTTTCCCTTGGTCGGGAATTCTTGGAGATCTCTCTCCTGATCAATCAAGTGGCCAGGCAGTTCAGATTTGCCTGGCTTGCCCTTGGTCATTGGCAGGTGTAGTAGGGCAGGGAAGGAGGGAGGCCTGAGGGTGGTAGGTAGAGCCACCAGAATGGAGGATGCCTCTGGTGGAGAGGAAGGTTATCAGGACTGTGTCTGTTTAAGAGCATGAGGTGGATGCCTCGGTTTGCTTGGTTGTTGACCTGGGGTGATTTAGTCGCGGGGTGCCCTCATTGTAAGTAGAGAGGGATGCCTCCCTGGTACAAGGAGTTGTTAATGTGAGCAGCGGTGGTGACATAATGCTGCAGATCTTTTCCCTGGAGTTGTGTCCCACAGTTTGGTGAGTGTAGGTCCTTATCAATGCCCTCCAGCTCCTTGCGGAACATCCTCCTCAGAGTAGCGCAGGAAGTGCCTGTTGGATTCCATGATGATTGGGTGCAGTCCAAGGCGTCTTCAGATGTTGACGATCTGGTACAGTCTTCAAGATTCACTGAGCACTGGTAGGCATCTGAGTGGGATGTTGGAGGGCTGATGAAGAGCTTAGTGGTCCGTCTCCTTGGATTGTGGAGGGGGAGCAGGGACTCAATGGACTCCTTGATTGCGGGATGGGCACATGGCGCCTGGTACAGTGCCTCTTTGTCGCGAGTGGTCGTCTACCAGCATGAGGTGAGTGAGTTATGCACTGTTCATAGGTGTCGTCGTGGTCTTCTGTTGTTAATCAAGGCGCAGCGCGCGAGGATGACCTCGAGCTTCACAGGCCAGTTGGGTTTGTCTTCTGCTTCGATGTTCTCCAGTCGGAGTGCATGTAAGCTTCAAGGAGGGTCGGCGAACCTCTCGGATGTCGTGGGAAAGTCCGAGGTGGTCAGGAGGGGGATAAGTCACTGGGACAGAGAAGCTGAGGGGACTGTGATGTGAGGTGACGTTTCCTGGGGGCCTGCGACTTTCCGCATCATCTGCGGCGTTGGTCTTCTGCCCCTTGGCCTTCGTTGGTGGGGAGGGGCATGGTCCATGGCCAGGGGCATCAGTGTTGGGAAGGTGTGGGAGGTCAGCAGTGACACTGTGCCCTGTGCTATCTGTCAATATGCTCATCTCCCCCTTCAGTAGGGGGTCTGGGAATGCCCTTTGGGTTTGCTGGTGGGTGTGCAGGGTTGGTGTGTTACTGCAGGGGGTAGTGGGGGAATGGGTAGCACCGTGTTGTTGCAGTAGGTTGCAGTGGGCTGTTTTGCTCTGAGAGGACACTTCCTACTGGGAGTATGGATGGGGATCTGGTCTGCTGAGCAAACATCAATGATTCTGCCAGGCAGGGTTTTCCTGGTGGACTGCCCAGGGGGTAGTCTAAGTGAGTGGTGTTTGGGTCTAGAGATGGTGCCTTGGGATAGGGCTCTGCACTGTCTTCATATTGATAAGATTTGGCAGGGGATGGGTGGTTGGTGGTTTACTAGGGGGTGAGGAGTGGGTACATCTGTCTAAGGTTTCTGCTTTTGGCTAGGGACTGCGAAGGTGTGCAGAG
>JAJSRW010001015.1:0-32097 GCA_022414725.1 Microglena sp. YARC | reverse complement strand
CAAGCTGGCTCACGTAAGTCCTGCCCGCCCCTTTTCCTTTCTTTACCTTCAAAAATGCCCTAAACCAGTAGGTCAAGCCTACAAGAGGAGCAGCGCAAGCTGGCTCACTAAGTCCTGCCGCCCCTTCCTTCTTTACCTTCAAATGCTATAACAAGTCAAGCTACAAGAGGAGCAGCGGCAAGCTGGCTCAGCCTAAGTTTCCTGCCACCGCCTCTTTCCTTTCATTTACCTTCAAATGGCACCTAAAACATAGTCAAGCCTACAAGAGGAGCAGCGGCAAACTGCCTCACTAAGTCCTGCCGGCCCCTTTCCTTTCTTTTACCTTCGAAACGCCTAAAAAGTAGTCAAGCCTACAAGAGGAGCAGCGGCAAGCTGGCTCACTAAGTTCCTGCCGCCCCTTTCCTTTCTTTTACCTTCAAAATGCACCCTAAACCAGTAGTCAAGCTACCAGAGGACGCAGCGGCATGCTGGACTACTCACTAAGTATCCTGCCGCCCCTTCCTTTCTTTACCTTCAGAATGCCTAAACAGTAGTCAAGCTTCAAGAGGAGCAGCGGCAAAGCTGCTCACTAAGTCCTGCCGCCGCCTTTCTTTCTTTACTTCAAAGCCAAACAGTAGTTCAAGCTACCAGAGGAAAGCCAGCCGGCAAAAAAGCTGGCTCACTAAGTCCTGCCGCCCCTTTCCTTTCTTTACCTTCAAATGCCTAAAATAGCCAAACAGTAGTCAAGCCCTCAAGAGGAGCAGCGTCAAGCTGGCCCTCACTTAAGTCCTTGCCGCCCCTTTTCCTTTCTTACTCAAATGCGCCTAAACAGTAGGTCAAGCCTACAAGAGGAGCAGCGGCAAAGCTGGGCTCACTAAGTTCCTGCCGCCCCTTCCTTGTTTACCTTCAAATGCCCTAAACAGTAGTCAAGCTACCAAGGAGCAGCCGAGCAAGCTGGTCACTAGTCCTCCGCCCCTTTCTTTTTTACCTTCAAATGCCTACAACAGTAGTCAAGCACAAGAGGAGCAAGCGGCAAGGCTGGCTCACTAAGTCCTGCCCCCTTTCCTTTCGGTTTACCTTCAAATGCCTAAACAGTAGTCAAGCCTACAAGAGGAGCCAGCGCAAGCTGGTCTCACTAAAGTCCTGCCGCCCCTTTCACTTTCTCTTTATCCCTTCAAAATGCGCTAAAAACAGTAAGTCAAGCTACAAGAGTAGCAGCGGCCAAGACTGGCTCACTAAGTCCTGCCGCCCCTTTCCCTTTCTTTACCTTCAAATGCCTAAACAGTAGTTCAAAGCTACAAGAGGAGCAGGGCAAGCTGGCCTCACTAAGTCCTGACCGCCCTTTCCTTTCTTTACCTTCAAAATGCCTAAACAGTAGGTAAGCTAACAAGAGGAGCAGCGCAAGCTGGCTCACTAAGTCCTGCACGCCCCTTTCCTTTTCTGTTACCCTTCAAATGGCTACTAAACCAGTAGCTCAAGCCTACCAGAGGCAAGCAGCGGCCAATGCTGGCTCACTAAGTCCTGCCGCCCCTTTCCTTTCTTTACCACAAATGCCTAAACACGCTAGTCAAGCTACAAGAGGCAGGCAGCGGCAACGCTGGCTCACTAAGTCCTGCCGCCCCTTTCCTTTCTTTACCTCTCAAATGGCCTAAACAGTAGTCAAGCCTACCAGGGAGCAGCGGCCAGCTGGCCCCTCACTAAGTCCTGCGCCCCCTTTCCTTTCTTTTACCTTCAAATGCCTAAAATGCCTAAACAGTAGTCAAGCTTCAAAGAGGTAGCAGCCGGCAAGCTGGCTCACTAAGGCCTGCCGCCCCTTTCCTTTCTTTACCTCAAATGCTAAACGATAGTCAAAGCGACAAGAGGAGCAGCGCAAGCTGGGCTCACTAAGTGCCTGCCGCCCCTTTCCTTTCTTTACCTGCAAATGCCTTAAAAGTAGTCAAGCTACCAGAGGAGCAGCGGCAAGCTGGCTCACTAAGTCCTGCGCCCCTTTCCTTTCTTTACCCCTTCAAATGCCTAAACAGTAGTCAAGCCGTACAAGAGGAGCCAGCGGGCAAGCTGGTCTCACTAAGTCCTGCCGCCCCTTTCCTTTCTTACCTTCAAATGCCTAAACAGCTAGTCAAGCTACAAGAGGAGCAGCGGCCAAGGCCTGGCTCAACTAAGTCCTGCCTGACCCCTTTCCTTTCTTTACCTTCAATGCCCAAAAACAGTAGTCAAGCTACAAGAGGAGCAGCCGGCAACTGGCCTTCACTAAAGTCCTGCCTGCCCCTTTCCTTTTCTACCTTCAAATGCCTAAACAGTAGTCAAGCTACAAAGAGGAGCAGCGGCAAAGCTGGCTCACAAAGTCCTGCCGCCCCTTCCTTTCTTCTACCTTCAAATGCCTAAACAGTTAGTCAAAGCCTTACAAGAGGAGAGCGGCAAGCGTGGCCTCACGTAAGTCCTGCCCGCCCCTTTCCTTTCTTTACCTCAAATGCCTAAACAGTAGTCAAAGCTACAGGAGGAGCCAGCGGCAAGCTGGCCTCACTAAGATCCTGCCGCCCCTTTCCTTTCTTTACTTCAAATGCCTAAACAGTAGTCAAGCGTACAAGAGGAGCAGCGGCAAGCTTGGCCTCACTGAATCTGCCGCCCCTTTCCTTTCTTTACCTTCAAATGCCTAAACAGTAGTCAAGCTACAAGAGGAGCAGCGGCCAAGGCTGGCTCACTAAGTCCTGCCGCTCCCTCCTTTCTTTACCTTCAAATGCGCTAAACAGATAGTCAAGCTACAAGAGGCAGCAGCGGCAAGCTGGCCTCACTAAGTCCTGCCGCCCCTTCTCTTTCTTTAGCCTTCAAACGCCTAAACAGTAGTCAGCCTACAAGAGGAGCAGCGCCAAGCTGCTCACTAAGTCCTGCCGCCCCTTTCCTTTCTTTACCTTCAAATGCCTAAACAGTAGTTCAAAGCTGACCAGAGGAGCACGGCAAGCTGCCCCTCACTAAGTCCTGCCGCCCCTTTCCTGTTCTTTACCTTCAAATGCCTAAAACAGAGTCAAGCTACAAGAGGAGCACGGCCAAGCTGGCCTCATAAGTCCTGCCGCCCCTTTCCTTTCTTTACCTTCAAATGCCTAAACATAGTCAAGACTACCAGAGGAGCAGCGCGCAAGGCTGCGCCACTCACTAAGTCCATGCCCGCCCCCTTTCCTTTCTTTACCTTCAAATGCCTAAAATAGCCTAAACAGTAGTCAAGCTTCAAGAGGAGCAGCGGCAAGCTGGCGCACCTATAGTCCGCCGCCCCTTCCTTTCTTTACCTTCAACATGTCCCTAAACAGTAGTCAAGCTACAAAGAGGCAGCAGGGCCAAGCTGGCTCACTAAGTCTGCCGCCCTTTCCTTTCTTTACCTTCAAATGCCTAAACAGTAGTCAAGCTACCAGAGGAGCAGCGCGGCAAGCTGGCTCACTAAAGTCCTGCCGCCCCTTATCCTTTCTTTACCTTCAAATGCCTAAACAGTAGTCAAGCTACAAGAGGAGCAGCGGCCAAGCGGCTTCACTAAGTCCTGCCGCCCCTTTCCTTTCTTTACCTTCAAATGCCTTAAACAGTAGTCAAGCTACAAGAGGAGCAGCGGCGAAGCTGGCTCACTAAGTCCTGCCGCCCCTTTCCTTTCTTTACCTTCAAATGCCTAAACAGTAGCTCAAGCTACCAGAGAGCAGCGGCAAGCTGGCTCACTAAAGTGCCTGCCCGCCCCGTTTTCCTTTCTTTACCTTCAAATGCCTAAACAGTAGTCAAGCACAAGAGGAGCAGCGGCAAGCTGGCTCACTAAGTCCTGCCCCCCCTTTCCTTCTTACCTTCAAATGCCTAAACAGTAGTCATAAGCTACCAGAGGAGCAAGCCGCAAGCTGGCCTCACTAAGTCCTGCCGCCCCTTTCCTTTCGATTACCTTCAAATGCCTAAATAGCCTAACAGTAGTCAAGCTTCAAGAGGAAGCCGAGCCGGCAAGCTGGCTCACTTAGAGACCTGCCCCCCCCTTTCCTCTTTACCTTCAAAGGCCTAAACAGTAGTCAATCTTACAAGAGAGCAGCGGCAAGCTGGCCTCACATAGTCCTGTCCGCCCCTTTCCTTCTTTACCTCAAATGCCTAAACAGTAGTCAAGCTACCAGAGGAGCAGCGGCAAGCTGGCGCCACTGAAGTCCTGCCGCCCCCCTTTTCCTTCTTTACCTTCAAAGCCTAAACAGTAGTCAAAAGCACAAGAGGAGCAGCGGCAAGCTGGCCTCACTAAGTCCTTGCGCCCTTTCCTTTCTTTACCTTCAAAATGCTCTAAACAGTAGTCAAGCTACAAGAGGAGCAGCGGCAAGCTGGTCTCACTAAAGTCTGCCGCCCCGTTTCCTTTCTTTAGCCTTCAAGATGCCCTAACAGTAGTCAAGCCTAAAGAGGAGCAGCGGCAAGCTGGCCTCATAAGTCCTTGGCCGCCCCCTTTCTTTCTTTACCTTCAAATATGCTAAACTAGTAGATTCAAGCTAGCAAGAGGTAAGCAGCGGCAAGCTGGCCTCACTTAAGTCCTGCCGCCCCCTTTCCCTTTCTTTACCTGCAAATGCCCTAAACAGCTAGTCAAGCTACAAGAGGAGGAGCAGTGGCAAGCTGCAGCTCACTTAAGTCCTGCCGCCCCTTTGCGCTTTCTTTACCTTCATAATGCCTTAAACAGGAGTCAAGCTACAAGAGAGCAGCGGCACAGCTGCGCCTCACTAATTCCTGCCGCCCCTTTCCGTTCTTTACCTTCAAAAGCTCTAAACATAGTCAAGCTACAAGAGGCAGCAGCGGCAAGCGGCCTCACTAAGTCCTGCCGCCCTTTCCTTTTCTTTACCTTCAATTGCCTAAAATAGCCAAACGTAGGTCAAGCTACAAGAGAGCAGCGCGCAAGCTGGCGCTCACTAAGTCCTGCCGCCCCCTTCCTTTTCTTACCTCAAAATGCCTAAACAGTAGTCAAGCACAAAGGAGCAGCGGCAAGCTGGCTCACTAAGTCCTGCGCCCCTTTCCTTTCTTTACCTTCAAATGCCTAAACAGTAGTCAAGCTTACAAGAGGAGCAGCGGCAAGCTGCGACTCAACTAAGTTCCTTGCCGCCCCTTTCCGTTTCTTTACCCTTCAAATGCACTAAACAGTAGTCAAGCTACCAGAGGAGCACGCAAGCGGCTCACTAAGTCCTGCCGCCCCTTTCCTTTCTTTACCTTCAAATGCCTAAAACAGTAAGTCAAGCTATCAAGAGGAGCAGCGGCAAGCTGGCTCACTAAGTCGCTGCCGCCCTTTCCGTTTCTTTACCTTCAAATGGCCTAACAGTAGCAAGCTACAAGAGGCACAGCCGCACAGCTGGCTCACTAAGTCCTGCCGCCCCTTGTCCTTTCTTTACCTTCAATTGCCTAAAAATATAGCCTAAACAGTGTCAAGCTAAAGAGGAGCAGCGGCAAGCTGAGCTCACCCTAAGTCTGCCCGCCCCTTTTCCTTTCATTTACCTTCAAATGCCTAAACAGTAGTCAAAGCTACAAGAGGAGCAGCCGGCAAGTGGCTCACTGAAGTTCCGTGCCCGCCCCTTTCCTTTCTTTAGCCTTTCAAATGCCTAAACAGTAGTCAAGCTACAAGAGGAGCAGCGGCAAGCTGCCCTCACTAAGTCCTGCCGCCCCTTTCCTTTCTTTACCTTCAAATGCTAAACAGTAGTCAAGCTACCAGAAGGAGCAGCGGCGCAAGCCTGGCCTCACTTAAGTCCTGCCGCCCCTTTCCTTTCTTTACCTTCAAATGCTAAACAGTAGTCAAGCACAAGAGGAGCAGCGGCAAGCTGGCTCACTAAGTTCCTGCCGCCCCTTTCCTTTCTTTACCTTCAAATGCCTAAAGCAGTAGTCAAGCTACAAGAGGAGCAGCGGGCAAGCTGGCTCACTAAGTTTCCCCTTTTTGCCGCCCCCCCCCTTTTTCCTTTTCTTTACCTTCAATTGACCTAAAATAGCTAAACAAAGTATTCAAGCTACAAGAGAAGCAGCGGCAAGCTGGCCACTAAGTCCTGCCGCCCCCTTTCCTTCTTTACCTTCAAATGCCTAAACAGTAGTCCCAAGCTACAAGAGGAGCAGCGCGCAGCTGGCTCACTAAAAAGTCCTGCCGACCCCTTTCCTTTTTTACCTTCAAATGCCTAAACAGTAGTCAAAGCTACAAAAGAGGAGCAGCGGGGCAAGACTGGCCTCACTAAGTTCCTGCCTTCCCTTTCCTTTCTTTACCTTCAAATGCCGTAAAACATGTAGTCAAAGCTACAAGAGAGCAGCAGCGGCAAAGCTGACTCACTAAGTCCTGCTATGCGCGCCCTTTCCTTTCTTTACCTTCAAATGCTAAATCAGGCTCAACACAGTCAGTCAGCTACAAGAGGAGCAGCGGCGGCTCAACTAAGCTGCCGCCCTTTCCTTTCTTTACCTTCAAATGCCTAAACAGTAGTTGCGCGGCAAGCTGGCACTTTGCCGCCCCTTTCCTTTTTACCTTCATGCCTGGACCTAAACAGTGTCAAGCTCAAGAAGGCTCAGAAGGAAGCAGTGGCAAGCTGGCAGCTGCTCACTAAGTCTATTGGAACGCCGCCTTCCATAACTTTTCCTTTCTATTTACTTCAAATGCTAAAACAGTTAGTCAAGCTACATAAAGAGGAGCAGCGGGGCAAGCTGGCTCACTAAGTCCTGCCGCCCCTTTCCTTTCTTTATTTTACCTTCAAATGCCTAAAAACAGTACAAGAAGGAGCAGCGGCAAGGTCACAAGTCCTGGCGCCCTTTTTTCTTTACCTCAACAAGAGCATAGAGGCAGCAGCTAAAGCAAGCTGGCTCACTCTAAGTCCTGCCGCCCCTTTCCTTTCTTTACCTTTCCCATAAAATGCCTAAAAACAGTAGTAAGCACAAGAGGAGCAGAGGGCAAGCTGCGCTGCACTAAGCTCCTTGCGCCCTTTCCTTTCTTTACTTCAACATGCACTAACAAGTCCAACTAAGAGGAGCAGCGGCAAGCTGGCTCACTAAGTCGATGAGGCTGCGTCCCTTTCTTTCTTGCCTTCCAAATGCCTATGTTACCATACAGAGGAGCCGTCACCCAGCTCGCTCACGTTATGCCCTTTCCTTTCCTGCACAAAAGCCTAAAATTACAGTAGTCAAGCTGAGGAGCAAGCGGCAAGCTGTTTCACAAGTCCTGCCGCCCTTTCCTTTCTTTACCTTCAATAGCATAAACAGAGCGAAGCGCGGAAAGCTAGGGCTCACTAAGTCCTGCCGCCCCCTTTCCTTTCTTTACCTTCAAAATGCCTAAACAGTAGTCAAGCTACAAGAGGAGGCAGCGGCAAGCTGGCTCACTAAGTCCTGCCGCCCCTTTCCTTTCTTTACCTTCAAATGCCTAAACAGTAGTCAAGCTACAAGAGGAGCAGCGGCAAAGCTGGCTCACTAAGTCCTGCCGCCCCTTTCCTTTCTTTACCTTCAAATGCCTAAACAGTAGTCAAGCTACAGAGGAGCAGCGGCAAGCTGGCTCACTAAAGTCCTGCCGCCCCTTTGCCTTTCTTTTTACCTTCAAAATGCCTAAACAGTAGTCAAGCTACAAGAGGAGCAGCGGCAAGCTGGTCACTAAGTCCTGCCGCCCTTTCCTTTCTTTACCTTCAAATGCCTAAACCATGTAGTCAAGCTACAAGAGGAGCAGCGGCAAGCTGGCTCACTAAGTCCTGCCGCCCCTTTCCTTTCTTTACCTTCAAATGCCTAAACAGTAGTCAAGCTACAGAGGAGCAGCGGCAAGCTGGCTCACTAAGTCCTGCCGCCCCTTTCCTTTCTTTACCTTCAAATGCCTAAACAGTAGTCAAGCTACAAGAGGAGCAGCGGCAAGCTGGCTCACTAAGTCCTGGCCGCCCCTTTCCTTTCCTTTACCTTCAAATGCCTAAACAGTAGTCAAGCTACAAGAGGAGCAGCGGCAAGCTGGCTCACTAAGTCCTGCCGCCCCTTTCCTTTCTTTACCTTCAAAAAAATACCTAAACAGTAGTCAAGCTACAAGGAGGAGCAGGGCGGCAAGCTGGCTCACTAAGTCCTGCCCGCCCCTTTCCTTTCTTACCTTTCAAATGCCTAAACAGTAGTCAAGCTACCAAGAGGAGCAGCGGCAAGCTGGCTCGCTAATCCTGCCGCCCCTTTCCTTTCTTTACCTTCAATGCAAATGCCTAAACAGTAGTCAAGCTACAAGAGGAGCAGCGGCAAGCTGGCTCACTAAGTCCTGCCGCCCCCCCTTTCTTCTTACCAAATGCCTAAACAGTAGTAGTGGCAAAGCCGCCCCTTTCCTTTCTTTACCTTCAAATGGCCTAAACAGTAGTCAAGCTACAAGAGGAGCAGCGGCAAGCTGGCTCACTAAGTCCTGCCCGCCCTTTCCTTTCTTTACCTTCAAATGCCTAAACAGTAGTCAAGCTACAAGAGGAGCAGCGGCAAGCTGGCTCACTAAGTCCTGCCGCCCCTTTCCTTTTCTTTACCTTCAAATGCCTAAACAGTAGTCAAGCTACAAGAGGAGCAGCGGCAAGCTGGCTCACTAAGTCCTTGCCGCCCCTTTCCTTTCTTTACCTTCAAATGCCTAAACAGTAGTCACAAGCTACAAGAGGAGCAGCGGCAAGCTGGCCTCACTAAGTCCTGCCGCCCCCTTTCCCCTTTCTTTTACCTCAAGCTTCAATTCCTGGCCAAAATCAAATGCCTAAACAGTAGTCAAGCTACAAGAGGAGCAAGCGGCAAGCTGGCTCACTAAGTCTGCCGCCCCTTTCCTTTCTTTACCTTCAAATGCCTAAACAGTAGTCAAGCTACAAGAGATGAGCGCGGCAAGCCTGGCTCCTAAGTCCTGCCTTTTCCTTTCTTTACCTTCAAATGCCTAAACAGTCAAGCTAACAAGGAAGCAGCGGCAAAGCTGGCTCACTAAGTCCTGCCGCCCCTTTCCCTTTACTTTACCAAATGCCTAAACTAGTCAAGTCAAGCTCTTTCCTTTTTCTTTACAACTTCAAGCATTGGCAAGCTGGCTCATGCCTAAACAGTAGTCAAGCTACAAGAGGAGCGGCAGCCGGCATAAGACTGGCTCACTAAAGTCCTGCCGCCCCTTTCCTTTCTTTACTTCTTCAAAATGCCCTAAACAGTAGTCAAGCTACAAGAGGAGCAGCGGCAAGCTGGCTCACTAAGTCCCTGCCGCCCCTTTCCTTTCTTTACCTTCAAATGCCTAAACAGTAGTCAAGCTACAAGAGGAGCAGCGGCAAGCTGGCTCACTAAGTCCTGCCGCCCCTTTCCTTTCGCCTTTACCTTCAAATGCCTAAAATAGCCTAAACAGTAGTCAAGCTACAAGAGGAGCAGCGGCAAGCTGGCTCACTAAGTCCTGCCGCCCCTTTCCTTTCTTTACCTTCAAATGCCTAAACAGTTAGTCAAGCTACAAGAGGAGCAGCAGGCAAGCTGGCTCACTAAGTCCTGGCCGCCCCTTTCCTTTCTTTACCTTCAAATGCCCTAAACAGTAGTCAAGCTACAAGAGCGAGCAGCGGCAAGCTGGCTCACTAAGTCCTGCGCCCCTTTCCTTTCTTTACCTTCAAATGCTAAAATAGCCTAAAACAGTAGTCAAGCTACAAGAGGAGCAGCGGCAAGCTGGCTCACTAAGTCCTGCCGCCCCTTTCCTTTCTTTACCTTTCAAATGCCTAAACATAGTCAAGCTACAAAAAGAGGAGCAGCGGCAAGCTGGCTCACTAAGTCCTGCCGCCCCTTTCCTTTCTTTACCTTCAAATGCTAAAATGCCTAAACAGTAGTCAAGCTACAAGAGGAGCAGCGGCAAGCTGGCTCACTAAGTCCTGCCGCCCCTTTCCTTTCTTTACCTTCAAATGCCTAAACAGTAGTCAAGCTACAAAGAGGAGCAGCGGCAAGCTGGCTCACTAAGTCCTGCCCCCCTTTCCTTTCTTTACCTTCAAATGCCTAAATAGCCTAAACAGTAGTCAAGCTACAAGAGGAGCAGCGGCAAGCTGGCTCACTAAGTCCTGCGCCCCTTTCCTTTCTTTTACCTTCAAATGCCTAAACAGTAGTCAAGCTACAAGAGGAGCAGCGGCAAGCTGGCTCACTAAGTCCTGCCGCCCCTTTCCTTTCTTTTACCTTCAAATGCCTAAACAGTAGTCAAGCCTACAAGAGGAGCAGCGGCAAGCTGGCTCACTAAGTCCTGCCGCCCCTTTCCTTTCTTTACCTTCAAATGCCTAAAACAGTAGTCAAGCTACAAGAGGAGCAGCGGCAAGCTGGCTCACTAAGTCCTGCCGCCCCTTCCTTCTTTACCTTCAAATGCCTAAACAGTAGTCAAGCTACAAGAGGAGCAGCGGCAAGCTGGCTCACTAAGTCCTGCCGCCCCTTTCCTTTCTTTACCTTCAAATGCCTAAACAGTAGTCAAGCTACAAGAGGAGCAGCGGCAAGCTGGCTCACTAAGTCCTGCCGCCCCTTTCCTTTCTTTACCTTCAAATGCCTAAAATAGCCTAAACAGTAGTCAAGCTACAAGAGGAGCAGCGGCAAGCTGGCTCACTAAGTCCTGCCGCCCCTTTCCTTTCTTTACCTTCAAATGCCTAAACAGTAGTCAAGCTACAAGAGGAGCAGCGGCAAGCTGGCTCACTAAGTCCTGCCGCCCCTTTCCTTTCTTTACCAGTTTCAAATGCCTAAACAGTAGTCAAGCTACAAGAGGAGCAGCGGCAAGCTGGCTCACTAAGTCCTGCCGCCCCTTTCCTTTCTTTACCTTCAAATGCCAATAGGCCTAAACCAGTAAGTCAAGCTACAAGAGGAGCAGCGGCAAGCTGGCTCACTAAGTCCTGCCGCCCCTTTCCTTTCTTTACCTTCAAATGCCTAAACAGTAGTCAAGCTACAAGAGGAGCAGCGGCAAGCTGGCTCACTAAGTCCTGCCGCCCCTTTCCTTTCTTTTACCTTCAAATGCCTAAACAGTAGTCAAGCTACAAGAGGAGCAGCGGCAAGCTGGCTCACTAAGTCCTGCCGCCCCTTTCCTTTCTTTACCTTCAAATGCCTAAACAGTAGTCAAGCTACAAGAGGAGCAGCGGCAAGCTGGCTCACTAAGTCCTGCGCCCCTTTCCTTTCTTTACCTTTCAAATGCCTAAACAGTAGTCAAGCTACAAGAGGAGCAGCGGCAAGCTGGCTCACTAAGTCCTGCCGCCCCTTTCCTTTCTTTACCTTCAAATGCCTAAAATAGCCTAAACAGTAGTCAAGCTACAAGAGGAGCAGCGGCAAGCTGGCTCACTAAGTCCTGCCGCCCCTTTCCTTTCTTTACCTTCAAATGCCTAAACAGTAGTCAAGCTACAAGAGGAGCAGCGGCAAGCTGGCTCACTAAGTCCTGCCGCCCCTTTCCTTTCTTTACCTTCAAATGCCTAAACAGTAGTCAAGCTACAAGAGGAGCAGCGGCAAGCTGGCTCACTAAGTCCTGCCGCCCCTTTCCTTTCTTTACCTTCAAATGCCTAAACAGTTGTCAAGCTACAAGAGGAGCAGCGGCAAGCTGGCTCACTAAGTCCTGCCGCCCCTTTCCTTTCTTTACCTTCAAATGCCTAAACAGTAGTCAAGCTACAAGAGGAGCAGCGGCAAGCTGGCTCACTAAGTCCTGCCGCCCCTTTCCTTTCTTTACTTCAAATGCCTAAAACAGTAGTCAAGCTACAGAGGAGCAGCGGCAAGCTGGCTCACTAAGTCCTGCCGCCCCTTTCCTTTCTTTACCTTCAAATGCCTAAACAGTAGTCAAGCTACAAGAGGAAGCGGCAAGCTGGCTCACTAAGTCCTGCCGCCCCTTTCCTTTCTTTACCTTCAAATGCCCTAAACAGTAGTCAAGCTACAAGAGGAGCAGCGGCAAGCTGGCTCACTAAGTCCTGCCGCCCCTTTCCTTTCTTTACCTTCAAATGCCTAACAGTAGTCAAGCTACAAGAGGAGCAGCGGCAAGCTGGCTCACTAAGTCCTGCCGCCCCCTTTCCTTTCTTTACCTTTCTAAAATGCCTAAACAGTAGTCAAGCTACAAGAGGAAGCAGCGGCAAGCTGGCTCACTAAGTCCTGCCGCCCCTTTCCTTCTTTACCTTCGCCTTAAACACAGTAGTCAAGCTACAAGAGGAGCAGCGGCAAGCTGGCTCACTAAGTCCTGCCGCCCCTTTCCTTTCTTTACCTTCAAATGCCTAAACAGTAGTCAAGCTACAAGAGGAGCAGCGGCAAGCTGGCTCACTAAGGTCCTGCCGCCCCTTTCCTTTCTTTACCTTCAAATGCCTAAACAGTAGTCAAGCTACAAGAGGAGCAGCGGCAAAGCTGGGCTCACTAAGTCCTGCCGCCCCTTTCCTTTCTTTACCTTCAAATGCCTAAACAGTAGTCAAGCTACAAGAGGAGCAGCGGCAAGCTGGCTCACTAAGTCCTGCCGCCCCTTTCCTTTCTTTACCTTCAAATGCCTAAACAGTAGTCAAGCTACAAGAGGAGCAGCGGCAAGCTGGCTCACTAAGTCCTGCCGCCCCTTTCCTTTCTTTACCTTCATCAAATGCCTAAACAGTAGTCAAGCTACAAGAGGAGCAGCGGCAAGCTGGCTCACTAAGTCCTGCCGCCCCTTTCCTTTCTTACCTTCAAATGCCTAAACAGTAGTCAAGCTACAAGAGGAGCAAGCGGCAAGCTGGCTCACTAAGTCCTGCCGCCCCTTTCCTTTCTTTACCTTCAAATGCCTAAACAGTAGTCAAGCTACAAGAGGAGCAGCGGCAAGCTGGCTCACTAAGTCCTGCCGCCCTTTCCTTTCTTTACCTTCAAATGCCTAAACAGTAGTCAAGCTACAAGAGGAGCAGCCGGCAAGCTGGCTCACTAAGTCCTGCCGCCCCTTTCCTTTCTTTACCTTTGCTAAAATGCCTAAACAGTAGTCAAGCTACAAGAGGAGCAGCGGCAAAGCTGGCTCACTAAGTCCTGCCGCCCCTTTCCTTTCTTTACCTTCAAATGCCTAAACAGTAGTCAAGCTACAAGAGGAGCAGCGGCAAGCTGGCTCACTAAGTCCTGCCGCCCCTTTCCTTTCTTTTACCTTCAAATGCCTAAACAGTAGTCAAGCTACAAGAGGAGCAGCGGCAAGCTGGCTTCACTAAGTCCTGCCGCCCCTTTCCTTTCTTTACTTTTTCAAATAGCCTAAACAGTTGTCAAGCTACAAGAGGAGCAGCGGCAAGCTGGCTCACTAAGTCCTGCCGCCCCTTTCCTTTCTTTACCTTCAAATGCCTAAACAGTAGTCAAGCTACAAGAGGAGCAGTGGCAAGCTGGCTCACTAAGTCCTGCCGCCCCTTTCCTTTCTTTACCTTCAAATGCCTAAACAGTAGTCAAGCTACAAGAGGAGCAGCGGCAAGCTGGCTCACTAAGTCCTGCCGCCCCTTTCCTTTCTTTACCTTCAAATGCCTAAACAGTAGTCAAGCTACAAGAGGAGCAGCGGCAAGCTGGCTCACTAAGTCCTGCCGCCCCTTTCTTTTCTTTACCTTCAAATGCCTATTATAGCCTAAACATAGCACGAAATAGTCAAGTTACACGAGGAGCAGTGGCAACCTCGTTCACAAAGTCCTGCTGCAGCTTTTCTTTATACGCCTATACAATACGCCTATACAATCCTAAAATAGGATAAACATAGCCTAAATTACAATGAAATAGCCAAGTTACCGGGCTAGCAGACTTTAAAAGCCCGAAATAGACTCAAAACATGACATTACCAAGTTACCTAAGGAGGAAGCAGCAAGCTGGTTCACAAACCCCTGCTGCCGCTTTCCTTTCTCCACCTAAACAATCAATAAAACACCTGAAACAGCCTAAAAATAGCTTTTAATAACATGAAATAGCTAAGTTTCCTGATGAGTAGCAGCAAGCTGGTTCACTAACCCCTCAGGAAAGCTGCAGCAGGGCCTGCTGCCGCTTTCCTTTCTTCACCTAAACAATCATAAAAACACCTGAAACAGCCTAAATCTGCCTTAAATAACATGAAAACGAAAAACGAAAATAACACGAGAACAAAAAAAGTTATTTGATGAGCAGCGGCAACCTGGTTCACACAGTCCTGCTGTAGCTTTTCTATCTCCACCCTAAACAATCCTCAAAAACCCTGGAACAGCCTAAAATTAGCCTAAAACCCCTGAATTACCAAGTTACCTGATGTGCAGCTGCAACCTGGTTCACAAAGTCCTGCTGTAGCTCTTCTATCTTCACCCTTAGCAATCCTAAGAAACCCCGAAACAGCCTAAAAAAAACGAATTACCAAGTTACCTGATGTGCAGCAGCAACCTGGTTCACAAAGTCCTGCTGTAGCTTTTCTATCTCCACCCTAAATAATCCTCAAAAACCCTGAAACAGCCTAAAAATAGCCTTAAAAACCTGAATTGCCAAGTTACCTGATGTGCAGCAGCAACCTGGTTCACACAGTCCTGCTGTAGCTTTTCTATCCCACCCTAAACAATCCCCCAAAACCCTGAAACAGCCTAAAAATAGCCTTAAAAACCTGAATTATCAAGTTACCTGATGTGCAGCAGCAACCTGGTTCACAAAGTCCTGCTGTAGCTTTTCTTTCTCCACCGCCAGCTCCTGCTCGTGAATTCTTGACACCACTTTTTTCTGTACAGGGAGGATGGGTGATGATACGACATTGCAATGTTATTGATAAGCCACAGTTGACTCAAGTTGCAAATATATGTTGGAAGATTTGGGTAGGTAGGAATGGGTGTAGTAGTGAGAGCACCTAGAAAGACCAATTGCAAAATCAAAAATCAGAAAAACCTAAACCTTGTGAGAGGGCATAGAAACCCAGACCTCGTGAGAGCACAAAGATAGACATACAACCACACAATGAAGAAATATTATGAATTATTCATGATAATAAAAAATAATAATAACCCTAGACCTCGAGAGAGCACATAGAAATACAAACAATCACACAAGTAAACAAGTAATAGACAATACGAATAACACATTATAATAAAAACCCTAAACCTTGTGAGAGCGCATAGAATGACGTACTAATTGCAAAAGAGAAGAAGAAAGGATTATAGCCCTAAACCTTAAAAGAGCGTATACAAAGACATACCAATTAAAAAATACAATTATCACTGTAGCATGCATTCAGGGCTCCTGTTAGTAAAAATACATATACTTGGGATTCAGTTATCAGTGTGTTTTCCCGTTTGAGCCCCTCCTGATACCACCCTGTGAGAGCTCATAGACACTGTATCTAGTAGGGGCTACTCATGACAGCTTCCTGCCAGCCCCACTAGCCAGCCACTGAGTCAAACCCAAAGCTTGCAGCTGCTTAGAAGCTGCTATGCACAAAGAATAAACAGTGCTATTACAAAAATGAAAAATATACCAGCATGTCTCTTCCCTTGTTGTTACATACCGGCCCATGCCTGCAAAAAATCAATTTGTTCCTTATTTACACAGGTCTACCCGTTTGACAGCCCTTGAGGTGGTTGGGAGGGTAGGTGGGTGTTTGCCAGCCTGGAGCCTTCAAACAGCGGCTGCAAGGAAGATATTTGTCAGAGTTTGGCTTATTTACACATGTCTATCTGTTTGACAGCCCTTGAGGTGGTTGGGAGGGTAGGTGGAGGTGGAGGGTAGGGCTCCTGCCCCCTTGAAGAGGGGGCTTGGCCAATAAATGTGTTTATATAAGGACCCTTGTCTGTACTGAACTTTTGTTTGCATGATGTTTATTAGTCTCCCATGGCTCCGTCAAGCTGCGGGCACATTTGGAGTTCAGTAGGGCACCAGGAAAAATGCAATCATCATCATGAATTAAAACGAAAGTTAAATTTATGTATTTGGAACAATCACAGAGGACTACATAAATATTACAGCTAGCTACCTGTATGACCCAGGTGCGACCCAGGGCACTACATAAATATTACAGCTAGCTACCAGTATGACCCAGGTGCGACCCAGGGCACTACATAAATATTACAGCTAGCTACCTGTATGACCCAGGTGCGACCCAGGGCACTACATAAATATTACAGCTAGCTACCTGTATGACCCAGGTGCGACCCAGGGCACTACATAAATATTACAGCTAGCTACCTGTACGACCCAGGTGCGACCCAGGGCACAAAGCATTTTCTCGCAGTCGCACTTTGTGGTGACCAAGGGCCCATTTTGCCCTAAACTCGCACACCTGAGGGTCGCATGGGAGTCGCATCGCGTCGCACAATGTGCAACCGATCGCACACAAAAAGAACTGACATGACCATACACACCTCAAACTTGTGCCGCCTCTCTGCCTCCTCCCCTCTCCTTGCTTTCGCCATGGAGTCCCGAAGAGCTTGCTTCAGCACATAGGCTCGATTGGACAAAGACTTTTGTGTCTTTGCTCCTCCCTCAGCCATCATCTGTACTGCCTGGAATTGGTGCCATGTCAGTATCTGATATTTCAGGTGTGCCGGAGCGGGGCAAATGATTTGCACAAATAGCCTGATGCAGCCTAAGAATATCCTACCATAGCCTGAAATAGCCTGAAGCAGCATAAAAATAGCATACCATTGTCAGAGGGGGGGGGGGGGGGGGGGGGGGGAAATGACCACCAAAATGACCACAACATCCTACTTCGTAGAGATCTCAGGGAGGATGAAGAATTCGGTTGCGTTTCTCGATTTGGACCAGTAGAAAAAGTAATGGGCTTCCAACGCTTGTGTGTGTAGGAAGGGAGGGGGGGGGGGGGGGGGGGGGGACAAATCTAAAACAATTAGGTACATTCCAGACACTTTCAGCTGCAGTTCAGCAGGCAATTTCTAGCCCTCAGAATGACCTGGGAGTGGAGCTAGGTTGTTCCTCTACTAAATACCACTCCATATATGCTATTGAGGAGAGATCCACCACATATTCTGCCCAGTCTCCAGAACTACTAAGTAAATTATATAGCTGCGCTAGCCTTCGCCTCTTATTACACGAGAGCCTGTTGACATATTCTGCCACCACCACATGCCTACCCTCGCCAATACAATGCCACCACCACATGTAAGATGGAATACAAGCCTGCTAGCAGCCTATCACGTCATGGAGATTCTTACAGTGGCAAGCAGCTGCACCCGCCTTTGCCTCTTATTACGTGATAACCTTTTCTGCCACCAATACCACCACCACCTGCCTACCATAGCCAATACAATGCCACCACCACATGTAAGGTGGAGTACAAGCCTGCTAGTAACCTCTCGCCTCATGTAAATCCTTGAACTGGTGAGCTGCTTTGCCCGCCTTTACCTCTTATTACATACGAGCTGTTTCTGCCACCACTACCACCACTACCACATGTAAGGTGGAATACAAGCCTGCTAGCACCCCTTCACCCCATGTACATCCTTACACTGGTGCGCCAGAGATTATTTCAGAGAGTATGAGCCCCCCCCCCCCCCCCCCCCCCCCCCCCCTAAATTTAGTGTCACCGCACTTGCAGAACCAATACATAACCGCGCTTGCTAGCAACCTATCACCTCATGTAGATCCTTACACTGGTCAGTAGCTGCACCTGATTTTGCCTCTTATTACATGATAGCTTTTCCTGCCAGCAATACCACCACCACCACATGTAAGGCACTACCGCGCTTGCTAGCAACCTATCACCTCATGCAGATCCTTACACTGGTGAGCAGCTGCACCCGCCGTTGCTTCTGATTCCATGAGAGCCTTTTCTGCCACCAATACCACCACCACATGTAAGGTGGATTTAAAGCCTGATAGCAACCTCTCAACCCATGCAGATCCTATCACTGGTGAGCCAGAGATTATATTCAGAGTATGAGCCCCCACCCTAAATTGATTGAACTCATATTTTATGAAGGAAGCTTTTATTTTAGATTGGTCACCGCACTTGCATAGGGAACGGCAAATCGTATGATGCTGACCAAAGACGAGTATGATATCATATGATATCATACACAAATCATATGATTTAATATCATATGATTTGATGCCCCAGGCCAAAGTTACCGCCGTCATCATATGATATCATATTGCCGATCCCTACGCTTGCATGACCAAGACACAGCCCCGCTTGCTAGCAACCTCCCACCCTATGCAGATCCATACACTAGTAATCAGCTGCACCCGCCTTTGCTTCTGATTCCATGAGAGCTTTTTCTGCCACCAAGACCACCACCACCACATGTATAGTGGTTTTAAAGCCTGCTAGCAGCCCCTCACCTCATGCAGATTCTTACACTGGTGAGCAGCTGCACCCGCCTTTGCCTCTTATTACACGCGAGCTTTTTCTGCCACCAATACCAGTACCTCCACCACCAAATGTAAGGTGGAATTAAAGCCAGCTAGCAACCTCTCACCTCATGCAGATCCTTACACTGGTGAGCAGCTGCACCCGCCTTTGCTTGTGATTCCATGAGAGCCTTTTCTGCTTCTTTCAGGGATGTCTGAAGGTCCAACACCTTCTGCGATTGGTCCCGCACTTTGGTTTCCAGCACCCTCACCGTCTCATCCATGTCTTGTAGCTGAAACAGGTGATAAATAGTGTTCAGTTAATTCTGAACAAATGCATGGTAACCTTACCAAGTCCATGATAACTTGGGAATGCACTTAATAATTATCCCCCGTAGCTTCTTTTCCAGTGCTACTGTTACAGCTCTGTAGATGGCGGCTTAAAGCAGAAGTAAGGCAGGCATGAGTTTGTTTACATAATTTAACGATACACAATGGTCTGAGAGAGAGGGTGAGGGATACTCACCCACTTTTTCCTCATGGATATAATGCCAGTAGTGATTTTTTTCATGCGAAGCATCACAAATTGAGCGACTCGGTGTGACCCCAGTGCGACGTGCTGCCCCCTGAACCCTGTAAAACATGGAGCCCGCAGGTTCTGTGGCCAATTTTGACTAGTTTAGCCAGAGCCATGCAGCAACATCCAGCGACAGAATGGCGACATGTTGTTGAAAACAAAAACACTGTCAAATGCATAGGTCACCGCTGGTTCATTGTTGGGCTACTCATGGAAGCTTCCCACCAGCTCCATAAGCCAGCCACTGGGGGTAAGGCCAAAGATTTCAGCTGCCTTTGAATGCCTGTCATATCAGCTTTCATATGCACTAGCTAGATTCAGGTATGGCTCAAGGACAGGGAAATGGAGCTGCCTAGAAGCTGCTGCTCATAGTTCAACACAGATACAGTGCAGGTCACACACTTTGGCTTCAGTGGACTTTGAAGGTAGGGGAGCTGCCTAGAAGCTGCTGCTCATAGTTCAACACAGGTACAGTGCAGGCCACACACTTTGGCTTCAGTGGACTTTGAAGGTAGGGGAGCTGCCTAGAAGCTGCTGCTCATAGTTCAACACAGATACAGTGCAGGTCACACACTTTGGCTTCAGTGGACTTTGAAGGTAGGGGAGCTGCCTAGAAGCTGCTGCTCATAGTTCAATACAGATACAGTGCAGGCCACACACTTTGGCTTCAGTGGACTTTGAAGGTAGGGGAGCTGCCTAGAAGCTGCTGCTCATAGTTCAACACAGATAGAGTGCAGGTCACACACTTTGGCTTCAGTGGAATTTGAAGGTAGGGGAGCTGCCTAGAAGCTGCTGCTCATAGTTCAACACAGATACAGTGCAGGTCAATGGGTAACCCTGGGGGTTCCCGCCCCCCAGCAGGGGGGGCTATGCCTTTTGGACTTTTTTGGAATCCCTTGACTGGGAGCTTTACATCTATGTATGAGCTTTGCATGCATGTAACCAAGTTCAAGTTCGAGAAAGAAAAATAGCGCACCTTGGCTTCAGTGGATTTTGAATCCCTTGTCTGGGAGCTTTGCATATCGACGACGGCGAGCAGCCAAATTGATGGCTGAAGCTATTCGACCAAGTTCAAGTTCACGTATACATAGTGAACTAGGGCCTTTTTTTTATTGAAAGGCCTTTTGGTGGGTAGGTTACAACAAGTTATTATCAGAGTGACCTGGCCAGGTATTTGAACTGTCCAATCCGCTTAGTGCGCTCTCTGGTTTCCCCATGCGATACCCACGGGGGGGACTTGGAATTGGCTCTGACTTGGACTTGGAATTGGCAAGTGGGCTTTGAATCCCTTGACTTTAAGCTTCGCATGTTGACAACAGCGAGCAGCCAAATTTCTGGCTGAAGCTATGTAACCAAGTTCAAGTTCAAGAAGATTAACATTCAAGTTCAGGTAAATAAAAAATTCAAGTTCAAATTCAAGTTCAAGAAAAGAAACTAATTCAAGTTCAAGAAAATAAACAAATCCAAGTTCAAGAAAAAAAATGCAAGTTCAAGTTCAAGAAAACATACCTTGGCTTCAGTGGACTTTGAATCCCTTGACTAGGAGCTTTACATGCATGTATGAGCTTTGCATGTATGTAACCAAGTTCAAGTTCAAGAAAGAAAAAAGCGCACCTTGGCTTCAGTGGACTTTGAATCCCTCGACTGTGAGCTTTGCATGTTGAGCACTTGGTCTTGAAGATGCTGGATATGGTATGCCTGGTCCATCAGGTACTCTCGGTAGTCCCTGCAGAGGGTGGTGGGGTGGGTTTAGGATTTTAGGGTTAAGGGTCCCTGCAGAGGGTGGTGGGGTGGGTTTAGGGTTTTAGGGTCACTGCAGATGGTGTTGCGACGGGTTTAGGTTTTAGGGTTAAGGGTTCCTACAGAGGTTGGTGGGGTGGGTTTAGGGTTTTAGCGGCCCTACAGGTTTCGGTGTTATGGGTTCAGGGTTTGAGGATAAAGGGCCCTGCAGAGGTGGTGTGGTGGGTTTTAGGGTTTTAGGGTTAAGGGTCCCTGGAGAGGGTGGTTTGGTGGGTTTAGGATTTTAGGGTTAAGGGTCCCTGCAGTGGGTGGTGTGGTGGGTGTGGGGTTTCAGAGTTAAGGGACCCTGCATAGGGGGGTGCAGAGGGTTTATAGTTTTAGGGTCCCAACAGAGGGTGGTGTGGTGGGTCTACGATTTTAGGGTCCCTACGGATGGTGGTGCGATAAGTTTAGGGTTTTAGGGTTAAGGGTCCCCACAGAGGGTGGTGCGGTGGCGGCAATGTTTTTTATTTCAGATTTCTGCAGGCCAGGTTGAGTAGCTACTTGGGGCATAATGGGGATTGCTTTCAGTCATGTGGTACAGCAGCCAGTCATGCGGTACAGCAGCCAGTGTGACATTTAACGCAATAGAAACTGCGGTAGGTAGGTTGGGTTGTTGGGGTTGTTAGGAGTGGGGAGTAAGTATTCAGTTCAATTTGTTGACAGGCGCCTTTCTTGTGCCTGCCATTGCATCAGAGTGTCTGTGTGTCTGTGCCTGTCTGTCCCTGTCTGTGTCTATGTGTCTGTCTTTGTATCTGTGAGCCTGTCTGTGTGCCTGTCTCTCCCTGTCTGTGTCTGTGTGCATGTCTGTGTGTCTGCGTCCCTGTCTGTGTGTCTGTGTGCATGTCTCTCCCTGTCTGTGTCTGTGTGCATGTCTGTGTGTCTGCGTCCCTGTCTGTGTGTCTGTGTGCCTGTCTCTCCCTGTCTGTGTATGTGTGCATGTCTGTGTGTCTGCGTCCCTGTCTGTGTATCTGTGTGCCTGTCTCTCCCTGTCTGTGTCTGTGTGCATGTCTGTGTGTCTGCGTGTCTGTGTGTCTGTGTGCCTGCCTGCCTTTGTGTCTGTCTGTGTCAGCCCAAGTACCAGGGGAATGTGAGTATGTCTCACTTGTAGGGAATGGCAATATGACGCTGGCAGTCTGAACAGGTCACAGTTACAATTTATATACAATACCATATTATGCAATTTGTCCATATCATATGATATCAAACTCGTACTTGATTAACATCATATAACATGCCGGTCCCTACTCACATGAAGGGAATGGCTAAGTAAATTAATATTGGTGAATGAGTAATATTAGCGAATATTAGTTAATATTAGACGGCCTAGTCAGAATTTTGAATGTAATTGGAGAACTAATATGATTGTGACAATTTAATCATATTAGACAGGGTATCCCTCCTATTAGTTAACAATAGTTTTTTAAACAAGTCCTATGCAGCGCCGCAAGCGGAAATTGGTGGAGTGTGTTGGCTACAGAACGACAGGTGGCAACTGAAATGGAGCTGACCGAAGCCAGTTAGTTGTGAGGCAGTTTGCTGACGTGTCAGGCTTCAATTTCCGGTCGGTCGGACGCACAGACGGACAAATGGGTAACCATGGGGGCTCTCGCCCCCAATAAGGGGGGGCTCCGCCTAAAATAATATTAGTTGCCCTTCCCTACTCACATGTCAATATGAGTCACATGTCAATATGAGTCACATGTCAATATGAGTCACACGTCAATACGAGTCACATGTCAATATGAGTCACATGTCAATATGAGTCACATGTCAATACGAGTCACATGCCAATACGAGTCACATGTCAATACGAGTCACATGTCAATATGAGTCACATGTCAAAATGAGTCACATGTCGATACGAGTCACATGTCAATACGAGTCACATGTCAATATGAGTCACATGTCAATATGAGTCACATGTCAATATGAGTCACATGTCGATACGAGTCACATGTCAATACGAGTCACATGTCAATACGAGTCACATGTCAATATGAGTCACATGTCAATATGAGTCACATGTCAATACGAGTCACATGTCAATACGAGTCACATGTCAATATGAGTCACTTGTCAATATGAGTCACATGTCAATATGAGTCACATGTCAATACGAGTCACATGTCAATACGAGTCACATATTAATATGAGCCACATGTCAATATGAGTCACATGTCAATATGAGTCACATGTCAATACGAGTCACATGTCAATATGAGTCTCATGTCAATACGAGTCACATGTCAATACGAGTCACATGTCAATACGAGTCACATGTCAATATGAGTCACATGTCAATATGAGTCACATGTCAATATGAGTCACATGTCAATACGAGTCACATGTCAATACGAGTCACATGTCAATACGAGTCACATGTCAATATGAGTCACATGTCAATATGAGTCACATGTCAATATACTCACATATCAATATGAGTCACAACATCCAGCATCCACTTAGTCTTCTGGGCCTCACGCCAGTTTGCGCCTGCATATCTTTGAATCAGAGTCCCTGCCCGATGCTTGAGCCTGCAGTGTGGTGAGAAGGTTGGTTGTTGGTTGGTTGGATGGTTGGTAGTGGTTGGTTGGATGGTTGGTAGTTGGTTGGAGCCTGTAGTGTGGTAAGAAGGGAGAGAATGTTTGGCTTCAAAAACACCTCTTATGTGAGGGGACCTGCATATCATATCATGGTGACCAAAGGCAGGTATGATATTATACAAATTGCATCATATGATGTTGTACATAAATTGTAAGTTTAGCCTGATCAGACTGCCGGCATTATATGATACAATATGATGACACGATAACGGCAATATGGTATCATACAATATCATGTTATCATATGATATCATATACTACTGGCAGTCTGACTAGGCTGAAGCTACCATTTCTCCACAACATCATATGAATATATGATGCAATTTGTATAATATCATACTCGCCTTTGGTCAAAATCATACGATATGCTGATCCCTACATCTGACTCATGAAAGACAGTTAATGCTGTTAACCTCACTGGTTGAGCATGCAGTGAATGTGGGACCAGATCCACAGGCACTTCGATATAAGCCCCCCCTTGACTCCCTCGAGACGCGGGAACCAGGGCTTTTTTAAAATCTGAAAGTGGTAGCTGTATGGTTTTAGGCTTCCTCCAGGGACAGCGTTTCAGTGTTTGTATAGCTTGTAAAGCTTTTGAAGGGCAATTTAGGGCAAAACAAAAACTAGCAGGAACATTAAGGGTCCCAAAGAGCACCAGAAAAAGTAATAATAATAATAATCATTATCATCATCATCGTCGTTACTTGAAGATTTGAAAAACATCATTGTTGAGGATCACCTGATCTTCTGAGATGGTGTTGTTGGCTTCAGCTCAGTGACCGGCGGGTTGCCGATGGGTCGCCTTGTGTACTCTATGGGTAACCTGCCTCCGCCTTTGGGTTTCTCCAAGGTTAGGCTGCGTAGGCCCCCGTCAAGGCTTGCTTCCAGACTCAGCCGCCTCTGAGCTGTTGGCTTGCTTGTCATAAGACCTGTGTGTGTGTGTGTTTGTGTGTGTGTGTGTGTGTGTGTGTGTGTGTGTGTGTGTGTTGTGTTTGTGTGTGTGTGTGTGTTGGGCGGGGGGGGGGGGGGGGGGGGGGACTGATTTGCATGGCTCCACGCATGGCAGGGTGGTGGTTGCATGGGCGGTATGTGCTGCAACGCAATGCAAGGAGTTGCCGCCTCTGTGCTGTTGGCTTGCTTGTCACAAGACCTGTGTGTGTGTGTGTGGGTGGTGGTGGTGTGGTGGTGGGGGACTGATTTGCATGGCGCCATGCATGGCTGGATTGCAGGGTGGTGGTGCATGGGGGCGGTATGTGCTGCAACGCAATGCAAGGAGGTTGCCGCCTCTGAGCTGTTGGCTTGCTTGTCATTTCAAACTGGAGAATGGGTTTCACAAATGACTAGGGGTCGGCTATGTTATATAATGTAAGTGAATAAATAATATTATTTAATATTCTATCATATTAGTCAGACAAGCCTTCTCACCAGAATTTCGAATTTATTTGAAAAACTAATATTATTGTGACACAATAATAATATTAGTTAATATTAGTTTTTTAAACATTAATATTAGTTGCCGTTCCCTACAAATGACTGGTTTGCATGAATGGGCCGAATAAATGAATTGTCTGAATGTGTGGGTTGCATTAGTGGGATGCATGAACACATATAATGATTGGGTCAAAGGAATGCGTGGAAGCATTTGGGGTCAAAGAAATGCATGAATGCATGCATGAGGGGTCATATGCATGCATGGAAGCATGAGCGGTCAAAGGAATGCATGGAAGCATGAGGGGTCAACGGAATGCATGGAAGCATGAGCGGTCAAAGGAATGCATGGAAGTTATGAGGGGTTCAAAAAATAATGCAAGAAAGCACGAGGGGTCAACGGAATGCATAAAAGCATGAGGTTTCAAAGGAATGCATGAATGCATTTGGGGTCAAAATAATGCAAGAAAGCATGAGGGGTCGAAGGAATGCATGGAAGCATGAGGGGTCAGAAGAATGCAAGAAAGCAAGAACAAAACAAGATTGTAATCAGGCTTGCGCCACAACTTTTGCTGGAAACCGGACCCACATAAAGCTGGGAAAAAACTGGACACTCACCGGTTTGAGATTACTGAGAACATGTTATATTATTAAGGAACGGCAATATGATACCATATGATATCATGTCATCATATGATGCCGGCAGTCTGATTAGGCTAAAGTTATCATTTATGTACAAAATCATATGCAATTTGTAAAGATATCATTAAGTATCTCATACTCCACCTTTGTTTCAACATCAGATGATGTTGCTCAGGTCCCTGTCTATTAGCCTTCAGGCTGCTCAGTGTCAGGCGGAGTGAAAATGGGAAGTTTAAAAACTACGACATGACACTCTGAGCACAGAATGCAATCACATGGGCTAACTCACCATATGGGCTTGGGTGAACTTGATGATCCTATTACTGCTCTGATAGGAGCAGCAATGCGGCTTGGTGCTGAGACATGGGGGGAATAAACCACTACTACTCAGTACTCACTCCTGAGTACAGGATGCAATCTCATGGGCTAACTCACCATATGGGCTTGGGCGAACTTGTGATGATCCATTACTGCTCTGAATAGGAGCAGCAAATGCGGCTGGGGCTGAGGGACATGGGGAGTATAAACACGACTACTCAGTACTCACTCCTGCGTACAGGATGCAATCTCATGGGCTAACTCACCATATGGGCTTGGGCGAACTTGATGATCCTATCACTGCTCTGATAGGAGCAGCAATGCGGCTGCGGTGGCTGAGGACATGGGGAGTACAAAACACTACTACTCACTATGAGACCGGGCAAATCAAATGATGCTGACCAAAGAGGGGTATGATATCATATGATATCATACACATATCATATATGATTAATAATCATTTGATATGAATGCCGTAGGCCAAAGTTACCTTGTTCAGACTGCCGGCATCGTATTGATATCATATGATTGACATGATATCAATATGATATCATAATTGCCGCCCCCTACTACTCACTCCTGAGTACAGGATGCAATCTCATGGGCTAACTCACTATATGGGTTAGGAGGAGCCAGGGAGGATTGCAGCGATAGTAGCAGAGGTCTGCTTTGGGGAAGTTGATGGTCCCAGTACTGCTCTGCTCTAGAAACTGCAGTGCGGCTGGCGCTGGGGACTTGGAAGTATGAACACTACTACAAACTTCTGAGTACAAAATGCAATCACGCAGGTTTACTCACCATATGGCGGCAGGGAGGGGCCTTGGAGGATTGCAGAGATAAGTAGCAGAGGTCCGCTTTTGGGGAAGTTTGTGATGGTCCAAGTACTGCTCTGACAGGAACAGCATATGTTGGCTGGTTCTGGGGACATGGAAAGTCGTTAACACTACTCTACACACACTCCCTGAGTACAGGATGCAATCTCATTGGGCTAAACTCACCATATGGGGTAGGAGGAGCCATGGAGGAATTGCAGCGATAGTAGCAGAGGTCCCGCTTTGGGGAAGTTGATGGTCCAATGTACTTGCTGCGGGTAAGGAACTGCGGAGCTGCGGCGGGTTCCTGGGGGACATTGCTTGAGTAGACCCTGTCCCGTGGCCACTCCACCTGCCTCGCCCCTCATAGCCAACTGTGGAAGGTTCTCTTCTGCCCCCTCAGCGCCCAGCTCATGCTTGGGATGGCTGGATGGGGCCATGTGCGGAGGACCTCCGGTTTGTCATAATGCAGGGGAGGCTTGAGGACTATGAAAGGTTGTGCTTCCCTCCCATGCTTGCTTGGGTTCTGCAGTCATGCTATTGATTGATAGCTGCTTGGTCGAGCTGGATTGATGATAGCTGGTAGGCAGATTGAGGTCCGTGGCGGGTTGTATTGAGGTGGGTTTGGCGAATTGAGGTGGGTTGGGCCTTCGCCCTCTGTATAACTCGTTTTTAGGGCGTGTCGGGTTCACCCTTTTCTTCGGCACGTTCTGGTCCTGAAATGGATTCGCACGGCAACGATGCTTTTGTCACGTTCGACAGACACACTTTCGAGAGGCCAAGTTAATGGTCGAAAGGAAGGGAGAAGAGGGACAGGGCAGAGCTAGTTTACACCAGCGATAGGGAGCGCCCGACCACGAAGGTATTAGTTGACAGGGGGGTAGTTACAACGAAACGGGGGGGATACGCTTCGACTGGAGGCGTTATAAGCCTCTCGACGAGCAGATGAGGAGAATTTTGCGAGTGCAACAGATGCGTGTTTTGTGACGGGGGATGAAACGGAGTTGACCAACTTGGCGAACTCTGTGGAGAACCTGGCGTGAGGAACGTGGAGGTAGGTTGGGACCCTGGTTGGGACTGGCAGTGCGAAGGTACGAAATGATAGATGGCTTGGAAGCTAAATTCGCTTTCCAAGAAGAGATAGTCCTGTTCCGAGGAGCGCAGTTCGGTTTTGGGTGGATACAGGCGACAGCTGGACCTGGGTCAGGCATGAGTCATGAGACCACGCCAACAAATCACCAGACCACGCCAACGAAGCTGCTGCCACCACGGCAGCTGCACGCTGACCACGCCGACCACGAATAATATCGTCCCAAACCTGAAGCTCTACCCATTGATCTAATATGCCGACCAATTGATATATTGGTCGACAATTGAGGCGGTGCTCTTCCGCAATCGCCCTGTATTAACCAGACGCTTCGCACCTCTCACAGCCTACAGCGCCAGCGCTTTTACTGCTCGCCAAATTACCTATCGAAGTCACTCTTCAGCCACCCCCGAATCATAATCGAGTCACTCGTCAGACATCCCTGAACTGGCATGCAGCCACTCATAAGCAATATCTGAAAAATCTGAATCACGTTAGAGTAGAGATCATCACTGCTAGAGTGGAATTCACCACCTTTCTGAATCACTCGTCGAGTAGCTGAGTAGACCATGGGAGGCGCATGGAGGGCGTGCTAGTACATAAGCATGACGCAGCTCCTAAATGATGAGGAGCATGCAACAGCAACTGACCCACAATCAAGGCCACCTGCTGATAAGAGCAAAGCCTCGTACAGAGGCCGACTGGCGCCCTCTCCCACCGGCTACCTTCACATGGGTCATGCTCAGGTTCGTTCATTAGCCAGCCCTCTGGGGTAAGATCAAAGCTTTTCAGGCGCTGCATTTGAATGCGCTGTCATATCAGCTTTCAGATGCACCAAGCTAGAATTCGGGTATGGCTCAAGGAAGTGAAAGGGAAACTGCCTAGAAGCTTCTACTCGTAGCTCAAAATCCTGAAACTTGAGAACCTGGCCTGAGAATTCTGACAATGAGACCTGGAAATCGATAATTACAATACATCTATGAATTGTCAGAAATTTTGCCTGGGAAAGTGGACGCACGAACAACCAGACCAAATCAAAATCCAAATCAATCCAATTATCCGCTGAGTTTGCTATAAAAGCGCTCCCACTTTGCTTGCAGACATTCTGGTGGGCCCAGAGCGTGCCACAGGCGTCAGGGGGGCAGCTATCATCCTCCGGAATGATGACCTGGATTTTTGATCGGGTGAAGCCAGAATTTGTGTCAGGGTTTGTTGAGGACCTGCGGTGGTTTGTATCTGTGTGTGCAGATGACCCGCAATGTGTTTGTATGGGGTTGTACTGAGGATGTCTGCGGTTCGTGTGTTTTTAATCAGGGTCTGTCATGGATATGCAATTCGTTTTATAGGGCTTCGTCATGGGACCTGTGGTGCGTTACAGGGCTTTTTTTCAAGTTTCAAGTAGCTATATGGTTGTTGGCCTCCTCCAGGGACAACGTTTTAGTGCTTTTTATAGCTTTGTATAGCCTTTTCGGGAGGAGAAAAAAAAGATAGTTCACACCATGCCTAAAAAAACCTGGGAGGGCTGACCCCCCCCCCCCCCCTAGATAGACAAATAACCCCTTTTTTTAAACCTTAGATATGGATTCTGGGGGTTACAGTATAGTGCACATTAATGGCATTCCTCGGAATTCCCACATAGGGATTGTGTGATGGTCAAAATCAGTTCTGCAGCCCCTCAGGGGCTCTTGGTTGCCCAAGTACCGTATTCACCCTTCAACTTTGCACGGGGCGGCCCAAAACTGGAGTTCTCATTATTTAAAACAAAACTGGAGCAGACAGTTTGCTTAGCATGGTTCAGCTACAAACTTCCCCTTGGGTCCCAACGGTGGAGGGTCGGGGCGGTGGGTTGGGTGGGTTGGGTTTAGGGGGGGGGGGGCGGGGACGGGGGGGGGGGGGGCGGGGCTGGGAACATACCCCTCCCCCCCCCCCCCCCCCCCCCCCACACACACACACACACACACACACACACACCCATACCCACTCATCCATTCACCCATTCACCCACCCCATATCACCCATATGACCTGACCCATTCACCCACCATATTATCAAACACATGCCCAGCCATTCACCCACTTCATACTCTGGGCTGGGTGTGGGGTTGAGGGGGGGGGGGTTGGGGGGGGGGGGTACATACTTTCTTGCATGAGGTCCAAAGTGGTGGCTGCTGATAGACTCCCCTTACCAAGGCCTACTTATGGGTGGTCTCAGAATGTAATTTGGAGGTCTGAGTAAAAAAGTAGCAAAAAACAAAAATGAGGGCTGACCCTCCCCTCCCCCCCCCCTCCCCCCCCCCCCTAAATGAAGTGCTCAAAATGACCTGAAAGTAACTTTAAATACGCCATGATGCATGCCAATTACAGCCTGTTCTCAGAAAAAATCAGATCGGCAATGACTGGAAATTTTTGAGGCCTGGCTCCTCCTGGCCTTTTAAACCTTTTTCCAAAGGGCCATTTAGGGCAAGAAAAAAAGAAGTTTAAATTTGTTTAGCAATATTTTTGCCAAAACAGGGTTAAAACTAGCGATCACTGCATAAAGCGGAAATCAAGACCAGGACGAACATTCAGGTCGGCAGTGAATTTGTACTGAGGCTTGTTAGGGATCTGTGCTGACTTTGTACCATGATCAGCGAGAACAGCATACCCATTGTCAGCACCACCATCACCATATCATGTCAACTCATCTCACCCCCTGTGGCGTCCACGCTTACAGTTGTAAGTACTCACAAAGGGTACACACAAAAAGGAACACACAATAGTACTCACAAACGGGTACACACAAAAGGACACACAATAGTAAACTCACCAAAAGTTCTCAGAAGTAGTCATAAAAAAAAAAAAAAAAAAAAAAAAAAAATAGTCACAACAGTAGTTCACAAAAGCGATCACACAAATAGTCACAAATAGTAGTCACAAAAGCACTCAACAAAAGTACACACACAAAATAAGTAGTCACCAAAAGCACTCGCAAAAGTACTCACAAAGGTAGCTCATAAAAAGATCTCACATAACAATCCATCATCAGGTGAGTTTGGCATTGATTGGAGTGACGGGATGTGTGTAGAGGGTGTGGAGAGAAAAAAAAAAAAAAAATACAGGTCCCTACAGCCAGAGCGAAAGGATGGAGCTGTACAAGCAAGAAAAAACAATCTGAAAAAAAAAATATAGAAGGAGGCTGTGTGGAATTTATATAACCCATGTGTCGTGTGTTCCGCAATGGTAATTGATAAAGGCGGGTATATAAGGGAGTCCTGACCTTACACCGTAGGGTAGAGAACGGGCTGCTACTTCTACCATGTATGGGCAGGGTGCTAGTCTGTGCGTGCAATGGTAGATGACAGTGACCGCAAACACTAAAGTGCACCCATAGGGATTGAACCCAGCACCTTCTTCAGTCCAGAGAACTCATCAACAGGGATTAACCGGGATGTGTCTGTCCACGCAAGGTATGTGAGATTGTGGAGTGTGATGTGTCCGTATCACGTATGTGTGTGGTTGTTCACAGTCCAGTGGTAACCAAGAGTAAGCTCTTTAATAAGGACACCACCATGGACTGTAACATGCATGCATTGAACCACACCATAGTTTACGCCGTACCCTATGTAACTTGTACCATGATGTATATGCATGTATGTATGTATGCATGTATGCTAATGTATGTAATGTATGTACTGTATGTATGTATGTATGTATCTGTGTATTGTATGATATGTGCTGTATGTATGTGTTTGTACTTGATATCATGTATGTATGATGTATGTATGTAAGTAATGTATGTAATGTACTAGTGTATGTATGTATGTATGTATGTATGTATGAATATGTATGTATGTATGTTATAGTATGTATGTATGTATGTATGTATGTAATGTTGTGTGATGTTATTATGTATGTAAATAGTATGTATGTATGTGGCATGTATGATGTGTATGTATGTATGTGTGTGTGTATGTATGTATGTATGTATGTATGTATGTATGTATGTATGTACTTTTTTGGTGGACACTGTATGTATACGTACTGATGATATTGTATGTATGTATGTATGTTGTATGTATGTTATGCGTATTGTATTTACTGTGCTTGTGTATGATGTATGTATGTATGTATGTATGGTCGTGGTGTGCTGTATGTGTGTATGTAATGTATATGTAACTGTATGTATGTATGTATGTATGTATGTATGTAATGTATGTATTTGTTGTATGTATAGTATGTATGTGTGTAATGTGTGTTATGATGTTGTATATTTGTATGTATGTGTGATATGTATGTATGTATGTTATGTATGTATATGTATGTATGTATGTATGTGTATGTATGTATGTTCTATGTGTACTGTGTGTGTATTGTATGTAATATGTATGTATGTATGTATGTTGTTGTGTGTGTCATGTAATGTATGCTGTAGGTTGTATGTATGTATTATGTATGTATTATATGTATGTATGCTCATGTGTGTGTGTGTGTGTGTGTGTATGTAATGTATATGTATGACTTGTATGTTGTATGTTGTATGTAATGTAATGTATGTATTGTATTGGTGTGTGTGTATGCTATGTGTGGTGTGCATGTATGTATGTATGTATGTATGTATGTATGTATCATGTAGTATGGTATGTATGTATGTATGTATGTATGTAATGTATGTTTATGTAATTTATGTTGTATGTATGTACTGTATGTATGTTTAGATGTATTATATTGTAAGTAAGCGTGA
>JAJSRW010001014.1:17500-44454 GCA_022414725.1 Microglena sp. YARC | reverse complement strand
AAATACAGCTTAGTTAACATACGTGGATGGAGACAAGACATCTCAGAAGAATGTGATAGGAGAAGTGCAATGAAGCTGTATAAGTGTGGCGCAACAGCACGTTAGCATGGTGAAGTAGGGGTAGGTGGTGCTCAGAGAGCCCGACATTTCACAAGAAGAGGAATAGGCATAGAAGCTAGCACAAGTGTGTACAAGAGAGAAACGGGATGGCCAGGTTGAAGTAGGCGAAATACTTTAGAAACGATATGTATCATGTGAGGAGCCAGATCTCTTCGGGGTTGGTAAGTGGAAGGTATTGGGGAGGATGATGTGTTTGAGTGGTGGTGTGGCAGGAGGAGAGGGAGGTGAAGATGTATGAGACGATCGTAGGGAGAGGAGGGCAATTAGGGTTGAAAGTGGGAGGGTTAGGGGTAATAGAAAACATATGAGCGAGCCGGCCGGGTATGACTAAGGATAGGGAAGGCATGAAGCTGGCCACCAGTTGTACAAGAGAGGACATGCAGGTGGAGTAGTTGGTGGCAGTTTAATAGGCGCTTAGAAACATTATCATGAGCCAGACATGGGCAAGAATGAAAGGGAAGGGGCATGGAGGAGCTGTGATTAGGGGAGGTGTGGCAAGCAGGTAGCAATGTGAGTAGCGTAGGTAATAGAAACATTATGACGAGGCCCGACATTCACAAGAAGAGGAAGGCATGAAAGCTGCACAAGTGTGTACAAGAGGAGAATGCAGTGAAGTAGGCAAATACTAGAAACATATCATGAGCCAGACATTCAATAACGGAGAAGAGGAAGGCATGAAGCTGTATAAGTGTGGGCAACAGCAATTAAGCAGGTGAGAGTAGTATGGGGTTAATAGAAACATATGACGAGGCCCGACATTTCACAAAGAAGAGGAAGGGGGCATGAAGCTGCACAAGTGTGCTACAAGAAGACATGAGGTGAAGTAGGTTTAGGTAATGAAACAGGGGCTATCATGAGCCAGACATGGAGGGTCACAGAAGAGGAAGGCATGAAGCTGCACAATAGGTGTGTACAAGAGGAACATGCTCAGGTGAAGTAGGCAAAAATACTAGAAAACATATCATGAGCCAGACATTCACAAGAAGAGGGGAAGGCATGAGCTGTATAAGTGTGGGCAACAGCAATTAGCAGGTGAAGTAGGTAGGTAATAGAAAACATATGACGAGCCCGGCATTGCACAAGAAGAGGAAGGGCATGAGCTGCACTGCACAGGTGAAGTAGGTTGAAACATACATAGACATTCACAGAAGAGGAAGGCATGAGCTGCACACAAGTGAGGGTGAAGTAGGCAAATACTAGAAACATATCATGAGCCAGACATTCACAAGAAGAGGAAGGCATGAAGCTGTATAAGTGGTGGGAAACAGCAATTAGAGGTGAAGTAGGTAGGTAATAGAAACATATGACGAGCCCGACATTCACAAGAAGAGGGAAGGCATGAAGCTGCACAAGTGTGTACAAGAGGAACATGCAGGTGAAAGTAGGCAAAATACTAGAAACTATTCATGAGCCAGACATTCACAAGAAGAGGAAGGCATGAAGCTGTATAAGTGTGGGAAACAGCAATTAGCAGGTGAAGTAGGTAGGTAATAGAAACATATGACGAGCCCGACATTCACCAAGAAGAGGAAGGCATGAAGCTGCACAAGTGTGTACAAGAGGAACATGCAGGTGAAGTAGGCAAATACTAGAAACATATCATGAGCCAGACATTCACAAGAAGAGGAAGGCATGAAGCTGTATAAGTGTGGGGCAACAGCAATTAGCAGGTGAAGTAGGTAGGTAATAGAAACATATGACGAGCCCGACATTCACAAGAAGAGGAAGGCATGAAGCTGCACAAGTGTGTACAAGAGGAACATGCAGGTGAAGTAGGCAAATACTAGAAAAATACTAAAAGCAGTGTGGGCAACAGCAATTACAATCATGACGAGCCAGACATTCACAAGAAGAGGAAGGCATGAAGCTGCACAAGTGTGTACAAGAGGAACATGCAGGTGAAGTAGGCAAATACTAGAAACATATCATGAGCCAGACATTTCACAAGAAGAGGAAGGCATGAAGCTGTATAAGTGTGGGCAACAGCAATTAGCAGTGAAGTAGGTAGGTAATAGAAACATATGACGAGCCCGACATTCACAAGAAGAGGAAGGCATGAAGCTGCACAAGTGTGTACAAGAGGAACATGCAGGTGAAGTAGGCAAATACTAGAAACATATCATGAGCCAGACATTCACAAGAAGAGGAAGGCATGAAGCTGTATAAGTGTGGGCAACAGCAATTAGCAGGTGAAGTAGGTAGGTAATAGAAACATATGACGAGCCCGACATTCACAAGAAGAGGAAGGCATGAAGCTGCACAAGTGTGTACAAGAGGAACATGCAGGTGAAGTAGGCAAAATACTAGAAACATATCATGAGCCAGACATTCACAAGAAGAGGAAGGCATGAAGCTGTATAAGTGTGGGGCAACAGCAATTAGCAGGTGAAGTAGGTAGGTAATAGAAACATATGACGAGCCCGACATTCACAAGAAGAGGAAGGCATGAAGCTGCACAAGTGTGTACAAGAGGAACATGCAGGTGAAGTAGGCAAATACTAGAAACATATCATGAGCCAGACATTCACAAGAAGAGGAAGGCATGAAGCTGTATAAGTGTGGGCAACAGCAATTAGCAGGTGAAGTAGGTAGGTAATAGAAACATATGACGAGCCCGACATTCACAAGAAGAGGAAGGCATGAAGCTGCACAAGTGTGTACAAGAGGAACATGCAGGTGAAGTAGGCAAATACTAGAAACATATCATGAGCCAGACATTCACAAGAAGAGGAAGGCATGAAGCTGCACAAGTGTGTACAAGAGGAACATGCAGGTGAAGTAGGCAAATACTAGAAACATATCATGAGCCAGACATTCACAAGAAGAGGAAGGCATGAAGCTGTATAAGTGTGGGCAACAGCAATTAGCAGGAGAAGTAGGTAGGTAATAGAAACATATGACGAGCCCGACATTCACAAGAAGAGGAAGGCATGAAGCTGCACAAGTGTGTACAAGAGGAACATGCAGGTGAAGTAGGCAAATACTAGAAACATATCATGAGCCAGACATTCACAAGAAGAGGAAGGCATGAAGCTGCACAAGTGTGTACAAGAGGAACATGCAGGTGAAGTAGGCAAATACTAGAAACATATCATGAGCCAGACATTCACAAGAAGAGGAAGGCATGAAGCTGTATAAGTGTGGGCAACAGCAATTAGCAGGTGAAGTAGGTAGGTAATAGAAACAAAAAATATGCTCACAAGCAAAGCAATGCATGAAGCTGTATGAGTGTGGGCAACAGCAACTAGCAGGTTAAGTAGGCAGATAAAAGAGGAAAATAAGACATATGCTCACAAGCAAAGCAATACATAAAGCTGTATGAGTGTGGGCAACAGCAACTAGCAGGTTAAGTAGGCAGATAAAAGAGGAAAATAAGACATATGCTCACAAGCAAAGCAATACATAAAGCTGTATGAGTGTGGGCAACAGCAACTAGCAGGTGAAGTAGGCAGATACAAGAGGGAAATAAGACATATGCTCACAAGCAAAGCAATACATAAAGCTGTATGAGTGTGGGCAACAGCAACTAGCAGGTGAAGTAGGCAGATACAAGAGGGAAATAAGACATATGCTCACAAGCAAAGCAATGCATGAAGCTGCGCAAGTGTGGACACCAGGAGCAAGCACGTGAAGTAGGCAAATACTAGAAAAAATACATGTGCTTACAAGCAAAGCAATGTGTGAAGCTGCACACGTGTGGACAAGAGGAAAAAACATGTGAAGTAGGCGGATGCTACAAGAATAAAATACATATGCTCACAAGCAAAGCAATGCGTGGAGCTGCACATGTCTGGACAAGAGGAACAAACAAGTGCAGTAGGCAGATGATAGGAAAATGAAAGCCAGATGCTCATAAGGTAAGGAATGCATGAAGCTGTTTACATATATAACCGTATGGAATGTGGAATTCTGCGATTCCACATTCAGAACCTTTATGAATGGAAATGGCACTAAGACTTTCTGGAGCAACCTAGCCGACTATCTTTCTACTTGTAGAAGAGCAAGACAGGAAGCCCTGGACTGCTTGGTGGCACCGTAATTTATTATCCCTTTTTTTTTCTTCTTGTGACTTCTCGTTTGTTAGCTTCTTACCTCTGCCACTGTAAGTGGTTGAGATCTGGGTCCTGCTCTAGGGGGTTTAATACCTACACCACCAAAACGGTGGTTGGGAGTTTGGTTTGTTTGTCCTTTACACACCCCTGATGTAATGGGTTTTTTTGCTTTATGGGTGCTTTTTCTTTTTGTTTAAAGCACAGAGTCTCATACACCCTCGCGGAGTCAAGTAGACTTTAACATGTAATGTAATGTAATGTAATGTAATGTAATGTAATGTAATGTAATGTAATATGAACAACAGCAACTAGCAAGTTAATTAGGCAGATACTAGAGGGAAACAAGAAATGTACTCACAAGCTAAGCAATGCAATGAGCTGAACAAGTGTGTGCAACAGCAACGAGCAGGTGAAGTAGGCAGAAACGAGCAGGTGAAGTGGGCAGAAAATGAAAGCCAGATACTCAAAAGGTAAGGAATGCATGTAGCTTCATAGGTGTGGACAACAGCAACGAGCATGTGAAGTAGGGACAAACTATAACATTTATAAGCCTCATGCTCAGCAAAGCAATGCATGAAGCTGCACAAGTGTGGACAAGAGGAACAAGGAGGTGAAGTAGGGGCATACTACAACATTTAGAAGTGTCAAGCTCAGCAATGCAATGCATGAAGCTGCACAAGTGTGGGCAAGAAGAACAAGCACGTAAAGTAGGTGGATATTAGAAAATACAACAAGCCAGATACTCAAAAGCGGAGCAACACATGAAGCTGTACACACAGTACTAGAAACATATAACAAGCCAGATACTCACAAGCGGAGCAACACATGAAGCTGTGCACGCAGTTCTAGAAACATATGACAAGCCAGATACTCACAAGCGAAGCAGCACATGAAGCTGTACAAGCAGTACTAGAAACATTTAACAAGCCAGATACTCACAAGCGAAGCAGCACATGAAGCTGTACACACAGTACTAGAAACATATAACAAGCCAGATACTCAAAAGCAAATCAGCACATGAAGCTGTACAAGCAGTACTAGAAACATATAACAAGCCAGATACTCACAAGCGAAGCAGCACATGAAGCTGTACACGCAGTACTAGAAACATATGACAAGCCAGATACTCACAAGCGAAGCAGCACATGAAGCTGTACAAGCAGTACTAGAAACATATAACAAGCCAGATACTCACAAGCGAAGCAGCACATGAAGCTGTACAAGCAGTTCTAGAAACATATAACAAGCCAGATACTCACAAGCGAAGCAGCACATGAAGCTGTACAAGCAGTACTAGAAACATATAACAAGCCAGATACTCACAAGCGAAGCAGCACATGAAGCTGTACAAGCAGTACTAGAAACATATAACAAGCCAGATACTCACAAGCGAAGCAGCACATGAAGCTGTACAAGCAGTACTAGAAACATATAACAAGCCAGATACTCACAAGCGAAGCAGCACATGAAGCTGTACAAGCAGTACTAGAAACATAAAAACACCAAATACTCACAAGCGAAGCAACACATGAAGCTGTACATGCAATGCTAGAAACATATAACAAGCCAGATACTCACAAGCGAAGCAGCACATGAAGCTGTACAAGCAGTACTGGAAACATATAACAAGCCAGATACTCACAAGCGAAGCAGCACATGAAGCTGTACACACAGTACTAGAAACATATAACAAGCCAGATACTCACAAGCGGAGCAACACATGATGCTGTGCACGCAGTTCTAGAAACATATGACAAGCCAGATACTCAAAAGCAAAGCAGCACACGAAGCTGTACAAGCAGTACTAGAAACATATAACAAGCCAGATACTCACAAGCGAAGCAGCACATGAAGCTGTACACGCAGTACTAGAAACATATGACAAGCCAGATACTCACAAGCGAAGCAGCACATGAAGCTGTACAAGCAGTACTAGAAACATATAACAAGCCAGATACTCACAAGCGAAGCAGCACATGAAGCTGTACAAGCAGTACTAGAAACATATAACAAGCCAGATACTCACAAGCGAAGCAGCACATGAAGCTGTACAAGCAGTACTAGAAACATATAACAAGCCAGATACTCACAAGCGAAGCAGCACATGAAGCTGTACAAGCAGTACTAGACAAATATAACAAGCCAGATACTCACAAGCGAAGCAGCACATGAAGCTGTACAAGCAGTACTAGAAACATATAACAAGCCAGATACTCACAAGCGAAGCAGCACATGAAGCTGTACAAGCAGTACTAGAAACATATAACAAGCCAGATACTCAAAAGCAAAGCAGCACATGAAGCTGTACAAGCAGTACTGGAAACATATAACAAGCCAGATACTCACAAGCGAAGCAGCACATGAAGCTGTACAAGCAGTACTAGAAACATATAACAAGCCAGATACTCACAAGCGAAGCAGCACATGAAGCTGTACAAGCAGTACTAGAAACATATAACAAGCCAGATACTCACAAGCGAAGCAGCACATGAAGCTGTACAAGCAGTACTAGACAAATATAACAAGCCAGATACTCACAAGCAAAGCAACACATGAAGCTGTACAAGCAGCAATGTAGCCCGAAGCCATCGCCATAGATGCGTATGTGGTTGTCACCATACTGAGGAGGGCAAAGAATGTGTAGGGTTCAGGTTTTAGGGTTTAGGGTTGTCAGCATACTGAGGAGGGCAAAGAATGTTTAGAGTTTAGGGTTCAGGGTTCAGGGTTCAGGGTTTAGAGTTTCACTTAAAAAAAAAAAAAGAATGTTTAGAGTTTAGGGTTTAGGGTTGTCAGCATACTGAGGAGGGCAAAGAATGTTTGCAGGACAGATGGACAGACAGACAGATCAACGGATAGGCAAACATAGATACAGCGGCAGACTGGTTCCTTTTTACAACTTAAGGCACTTTTTAATGTGTGGCTGGACCACAACTTCGTTGGGTGACACAATTCAAGCAGACAGCCACTTCAGGTTTTTTTTCGGTACAGAAAGTGGGGTAGGTAGTTCCCTTTCCCAGGCCTTGGGCTAAACATGAAGCTAGCTAGAGTGCAGGGATTATTTTTTCAAATCTTAAAGTGGGGTTTTTAGAGCTTTATGGGTGTAGGCCTCCTCCTGGGGCAGCTTTCTCATGACCATAGCTTTTTATGACCATAGATTTGGGTTCTGTATAGTGGTAATTGGGGCCGAAATGAGGTGAAAAGTAGCGAAAGCTATATATAGCGGGGAAAAACTCTGAAACTTGTAAAGAGCTATAAAACGCTCTAACCCTGAAGGAGGCCTAAACCCATAAAGATATAAAAACGCTCTAACCCTGAAGGAGGCCTAAACCCATAAAGATATAAAAACGCTTTAACCCTGAAGGAGGCCTAAACCCATAAAGATATAAAAACCCCACTTTCTGTACTGAAAAACCCCACTTTCTGTAATGAAAAAACCCACTTTCTGTACTGAAAAACAATCCCTGAGACACTTGGTTATGTGTGGGACCGGCATATCATATGATGTTGACCAAAGGCGAGTATGATATCATATGATATCATACAAACTGCATCATATGTTATTATATATAAATGGTTACTTTAGCCTAGTCAGACTGACGGCATCATATGATATGATATGATGGCATGATATGATATGATGGCATGATATGATATGATGACATGATATCAAATGATGACATGATATCATATGATAACATTTTTCCGTTCCCTAGTTATGTGACACCATTCACAGTTTTCATTTTCAGCTACGAACAGCAGCTTCTAGGCAGCTCCATGAGCCAGCCACTGGGCTACGTCCCACGATTTTAGCAGTGCTAGAAAGCTGATTTGTCAGTTTCAAGGTGAGCCAGCTTGCTTTTATTTTGACTGGACACCATTTTTTAATGAATATCCGTGAATAATAATAATAATAATAATAATAATAATAATAGAAAACAATGCGAGGGAGGGGCAAGAGAAAAACAATCGTACCGCATGTTCGATATGGATAAAGAACTGTCCTGTTTCAAGAGGGTGGTCCCTACAGCAGCCGAGCCTACTACACACAAGTACGGGTATCTATCTATTATGCCCCTAGTTTCTGTGGGTATCGCACAGAGGGACTAGGTATGACAAGACGGTGAGCTGCCTACAACTAACATGGAAGGGGCAAGACAGTAATGAGAAGGGCAGGGACAGGATTGTTATGAGAAGGGCAGGTAACAATCCAATCCAATCCAAGAGAACTGCTGATTATTGAACACACAAGTAAGGGTATCTTGTTTCAAGTAAGAGATCATCAGACAAGAGAACTGCCCACAATTTGTACACATGTACATGTGCCACATGTATATCTATGTATGTGTGTTGTGTAGCCTATCAGACGAACTGTGTGGTACTCTTCTGCACATCCCAACTTCAGACCTGTATAACCTGACACAACTTGTACACCAAAGCAATTGTGTTATACTTTAAATGGGGGAGAGGAGAGAACTACGAGGACTGGGACAAGACTTTGAACTGTCTTATTCGCTTGGTTTGCTCCCAGGTTTCCGTGGGTACCGCACGGAGGGACAAGGTATTAGAAGACGGTGAGCTGCCCAGAGTTGGCTGAACAACCATGTAGACGGTAATGAGAAGGGCAGGGAACACGGCAAGGGGCAGGACGGTAATGATAAGGGCAGGGAGCACGGCAAGGGGCACGACTGTAATTAACATGGAAGGGGCAAGACAGTAATGAGAAGGGCAGGGACAGGATTGTAATGAGAAGGGCAGGTAACAATCCAATCCAATCCAATCCAAGAGAACTGCTGATTATTGAACACACAAGTAAGGGTATCTTGTTTCAAGTTAGAGATAATCAGATAATGTAACTGCCCACAACGTAGAAATTGAAATTGAAATTGTTACATCTGTGTAATACATTCCCGACACAAACCAGCAACACCGAGAATTCAGTTCGAATGGCGTTGCCCCTCCTACAATAAAGTAAGCGCACTTGTACATATGTTACAATCAAGGGGTAGGACAAATAGGCTAAAGGAACTTGCCCAACCGTGTTAGGAAGGGCTTAAAAAGAAAATGCACTGATGAACTGAACCCCACTCACAGGACGTGAAGTTAAGGACACCATAGTGTAAGCCGGAGCTAGCTATAGTCACCGTGAGACCACTTTATTAAAAAGAATCGCCACCGATGCATGCAGACAACGTAGACAACCTAGCAGGGGTAGGGACTAAAGAAAACCAAACATCGCCACATGTATATCTATGCACGTATGTTGTGTAGCCGATATGACGAAGTGTGTGGTACTCTTCTGCACATCCCAACTTCAGACCTGTATAACCTGACACGACACAAAGCTAGCCCGGCCTGTCATGAAGCCCGCCCTAGCGTCTGCTCAATCACAGATTTCTTTTCCAGGAATTCCGGTCCAGCCCCATCATCACTTCATCAAATGCAGACACTCATTCTGTCCCTGCGGTGGTATTTTTATCTCCCAGCAATTCCGAGGGACCTTCTTCAGCACTACCCAGGTTTAGGTCTGATGCCTACTCACTAGGTCAGCACCGCGGGGAGGGGGGAAGCTACCCTCCAGTGAAGCTACCCTCCAGTGCCAGATCTCCTGTACCCTAAAACCTAAAACCTAAACCCTAGGAGATCTGGCACTGGAGGGTAGCTTCACTGGAGGGTAGCTTCCCCCTACCGCACCGCGGCTATCATCTCTGCTGATCCTCAAACTGTCGCCCGACATGAGCAACGAGGATCTGGCACTACTAAGTCGCCTGCCTCCGTTTGGTTGTTCCTCGGATATTGAAAGCGGTGCTCCAGGATGCTCCACAACCTATAGTAACTGGGCACTCTCTCCAGTCCCCTTCTAGAAAGCGTGCAAGCCCGTCTATAGGAGGCATTGACGCACAACCTCCAAGAGCAAAGGGTTTCTACTTGATATTTTGTTATTTTGATTATATTGTTGTTAAGGCCTTGACGAGATGATGCTCATGGATTCCCCTTTTACTTTGTAACGGTCTGGGTGTCCAGATATGATGCCTCAAAGGGGGGGGGGGGGGGGGGGGGAGGGGGAAATAAAAACTTCCTAACATGTGGTCTGACAGCTTTATTCTTGCCCCCCCCCCCCCCCCCCCCCCCCCCTCCCCCCCCCCCCCCCCCCCTCGTAATAATAATAATAATATTATTATTATTAATAATAATAATAATAATAATAATAATAATAATAATTATTATTATACTACTTCTACTACTACTACTACTACTCCTACTACTGCTACTACTACTATATTGTATCTAGAGTTGCAACCATTTTACAATAATTGATAATAATCATAATCATAACAATCATCATAATAATAATGAATAATAATAAGTTGAGCTATGTAACCAACTTTATATTCAAGTCCAAGTTCAAATTAAAGTTAAGCTCAAGTTAAAGTTAAAGTCAAGACACTAGCACTCACCAAGTGGAGGTATGTAACCATTCAAATTCAAATTCAAGTGAACACACTGACACTCACCAAGTGGAGCTATGTAGCCATTCAAATTCAAAATTAAGTGAACACACTGACACAAACCAAGTGGAGGTATGTAACCATTCAAATTCAAATTCAAGGGAACACACTGACACAAACCAAGTGGAGCTATGTAACCATTCAAATTCAAATTCAAGGGAACACACAGACACAAACCAAGTGGAGATATGTAACCATTCAAATTCAAATTCAAGTGAAGACACTGACACAAACCAAGTGGAGCTATGTAACCATTCAAATTCAAATTCAAGTGAAGACACTGACACTCAATAAGTGGAGCTATGTAACCAAATTGAAGTTCAAGTTCAAGCTCAAATTCAAATTCAGGTTCAAATTCAAGTTAAGACACTGACACGCACCAAGCAAGGTAGGCACCAGAGGCCAAAGCAGCAGAGATTACGATCCGGAAAACTGTGTAGCAAGTGGAGCTATGTAACCAATTTCAAATTCGAATCCAAATTCAAAGTATGACACTGACACTCACCAAGCAAGGTAGGCACCAAAGGCCGAAGCAGCAGAGTTTACAATCTGAAAAACTGTGTAGCAGGTTGGGCAGATGTTAGATTTCCTAGCGATGCTGTCATACGTCATGCACGTAAGTCTATCAATCATTGATTCATTGTAGACATTAGATGTTAGATTTCCTAGAGAGGCTGTAATACATCATGCACGTAAGACGTAAGTATATCAATCATTGATTATTGTACACTGGAGATGTTGGATTTCCTAGAGAGGCAGTAATACGTCATAAGTCTATCAATCATTGATTATTGTACACATTAGATGTTAGATTTCCTAGAGAGGCAGTAATACGTCATAAGTCTATCAATCATTGATTATTGTACACATTAGATGTTAGATTTCCTAGAGAGGCAGTAATATGTCATAAGTCTATCAATCATTGATTATTGTACACATTAGATGTTAGATTTCCTAGAGAGGCAGTAATACGTCATAAGTCTATCAATCATTGATTATTGTACACATTAGATGTTAGATTTCCTAGAGAGGCTGTAATATGTCATGTGCCCGAAGTCTTTCAATCATTGCTTTATTGTAGGCTGGAGATGTTAGCTGATCTAGAGAGGCTGTTACACGTCATGCATCTGAGTCTATCAACCATTGCTTTATTGTAGACTGGAGATGTTAGCTGAGCTAGAGAGGCTGTAACACGTCATGCTTAGGGTTGGGAAGCAAACATATATATTTTTTTGTATAAGCCGTGTATGCGTATGAACGAATGCATATAAACGCACAAAAACGTACGTACATTTTTTGTACTTTTGGAGAAAATACTTTTACATGGGTTCAACTGTAAATACCGCCGAGTTCCTAATTTCGCTGGCATCACATATCAAGTCTCAGAAAAAAAAATCTGGTAAGTTAAGGTTGTCCAACCTCCACAAAAAGAAATCAAGACCAGAAAGCGCGTCGACCAAAGAGCGCGGTGCTACTCTAAGGGAGTCATTAAATGCCAGTTGGTGTATTATATACCTGTATAAGTGTATAATAATATAAGTACATAACTGTATTGCAATATTGTCCATGTTCACATTGCACTAGGCTTGCACCATCAATCCTTCAAGCCCACATAGTGGCATAGCTTGTGGGATTGAAGGCTAGGTGGCGCTCTGATATGTTTCCCATCCTGGCCACCTAAATCAAACTTTAGGCAAATGTATACATAATGGTGCTGTGAAAGGTTAATTGTATTGCATATTGTGATAGAGGAGGTAAATAGCTTTCCAATGAGCTATATAAATCAAAAATGAATGCATACCAAGAAAGTTAAGTGCCGGGAGGTGTGCTGTACTTCTTGAAGTACAAAATGCACGTTTTTATACGACATTTTTGTACATAAGGTCGATTCCAGAGAAAATATACGGCGTATTTATAAATATAAACGATTAAACGTGTATTATACGTGTATGTGTCGGCTCAACCCTAGTCATGCACTTAGGTCTATCAACTCTTCATTTGTCGTACAACCATACCCCAGAGATATCAAGTATCAATCGTTGATTTATAGCACACAATAGATGTTAGCTGACCCAGAGAGGCTGTAACACATCCCATGCATACAACATTATAATACATCAAATAACAACGTACCATCCACATATTCCAGTCTTGAATGATTGGGGGGGAGGGACCTGCCAGGTTGGGTTGAGGTTGGGTTTAGAATTTAGGGTTTAGGGTTTAGGATTTTCTGAGGTTGGGTTGAGGTTGGGTTGGGGTTGGGTTGAGGATGGGTTGAGGATAACCAACCTCAACCTACTGTAGCACTGACTCAGGGCCCCCGTCCGCAAAACGATTGGTTGGCGTTCAGTTCATCAGTGATTTGTTTGTAGAGTTCAAGCAAGCGGTTAGATTTGTTGGTAGACTTCGTAGTTTGAGTTAAATCAATTAGTTATATTTGTAGTTCGAGTTCAAGCAAGCAGTATTGCTTATATTTTTACTTATATTTTTAGTTTGAGTTAAATCAATTAGTTATATTTGTTGTTCTATTTTATTTTTAGTTTGAGTTAAATCAATTAGTTATATTTGTAGTTATATATTTATAGTTATTGTTTTACTTATATTTTTAGTTTGAGTTTTGCTTATATTTAGTTAGTTTGAGTTTTGCTTATATTTAGTAGTATATATTTAGGTCGAGTTTTGCTTATATTTAATTACTTTGAGTTTTGCTTATATTTAGTTAGTTTGAGTTTTGCTTATATTTTTACTTATATTTGTAGTTTGAGTTAAATCTATTAGTTATATTTGTAGTTATATTATATTTTTAGTTTTTAGTTACTTATATTTTTAGTTTGAATAAATCAATTAGTTGCATTTGTAGTTATATATTTATAGTTATTTTTTACCTATATTTTTAGTTTGAGTTAATTCAATTAGTTCTATTTGTAGTTTTAGTAAAAGCAATTAGTTATATTTGTAGTTTGAGTAAAAGCAATGAGTCATATTTGTAGTTTGAGTAAAAGCAATTAGTCATATTTGTAGTTTGAGTTCAATAAATTAGTTATATATGTAGTTTGAGTTAAATCAATTAGTTATATTTTTAGTTTGAGTTAAATCAATTAGTTACATATGCAGTTTGAGTTCAATAAATTAGTTATATATGTAGTTTGAGTTGAAGGAATTAGTTATATTTTTAGTTTGAGTTAAAGGAATTAGTTGTATTTGTAGTTTGAATTAAAGCAATTAGTTACATTTGTAGTTTGAGTAAAAGCGATTAGTCATATTTGTAGTTTGAGTTAAATAAATTAGTTATATCTGTAGTTTGAGTTAAAGCAATTAGTTATGTTTGTAGTTTGAGTACAAGCAATTAGTTATATCTGTAGTTTGAATTAAAGCGATTAGTTACATTTGTAGTTGAAGTTAAAGCTATTAGTTACATTTGTGGATAAAGTTAATGCAAGTATTTAGATTTGTAGCTCAAGTTAAAGCACTTAGTTAGATTTGTGGATGGAGTAAAAGCAAGTATTTACATTTGTAGCTCAAGTTAAAGCACTTAGTTAGATTTGTGGATAGAGTAAAAGCAAGTAGTTAGATTTGTAGCTCAAGTTAAAGCACTTAGTTAGATTTGTGGATAGAGTAAAAGCAAGTAGTTAGATTTGTAGCTCAAGTTAAAGCACTTAGTTAGATTTGTGGATAGAGTAAAAGCAAGTAGTTAGATTTGTAGCTCAAGTTAAAGCACTTAGTTAGATTTGTGGATAGAGTAAAAGCAAGTATTTAGATTTGTAGGTAGAGTTTGCAGTTCGAGTTAAAGCAGGTAGTTAGATTAATAGGCAGTGGGTGGTAAAAACTTATTCCCAACTTATTTCCCCCCTCCTTTTGTTTGAAACTTCCACAATTCCAACTCCCATCTGAATCGCCCACCGTTCTGAACATGCGGTCCACAATCTGTCTTCCTGCCCCCCCCCCCCCCCCCCCCCCCCCCCCCCCCCCCCCCCCCACCTAGTTCGAGTAAAAGAAAGGTTAAGGGAGCAGAGTTAGTTTACACTGCCCATGTTTGCTCCACCCGAAGATGGTGATCAGCCTGCGATCTCTGCGATAGACCATGTCATCCAAATACGATATTTATCATGCCTTTCAACTGGAAAAAAGATAACGCCTGGAGGGGCGTGGTGTTAAGGGGACCCTCCCGTACGCCGCAGCTGGGGAAAGTCACCATGGGAGGCATAGTAAGTGTCACCCTCCAGGCGGGAGGGACTCCTTCATGCGACGTGTGGCAAGAATGCTGGTACAGGAGGCTTTCAACTGTATATTGAAATTAAAATTGTTACATCTGAGTAATGTGCCACTCTCAGGACGTGAAGTTAGGGACACCACTGCGTAGGCCGATACGGTAGTTCATTTCATCAAAACAATACATGTAACAATAAAGACAACACACACTTAGTGAACCCACTCAGTAATCCTTGCTACATCAAGTTTGGTGTAGTTATATTCATTGTACCTACTCATGTTTGCCCCACTCGTAGATGGTGAGCAGTCTACAGGCTGATAGACCATGTCATAAAAATAAGACATTTACCATGCCTTTCAACTGCACACAATCCTGTGATTACATTCTACATTAAATTAAACTAAATTAAATTGAATCAAATTAATATACAAACATGTGATTACATTCTACATTAAATTAAATTAAATTAAATTAATATACAAACCTGTGATTAAATTCTACATTAAATTAAATTGAATTAAATTAATATACAAACCTGTGATTAAATTATATATCAAATTAAATTATACATCAATTAAATTAAATTCATATAATAACCTGTGATTAAATTCTGCATTGAATTAAATTAATTATGCATTACATTAAATTAATATGCAAACCTGCGATTAATTGCTACATCAAATTAAATGCTACATTAAATTTAATCAAATTAATATAAAAACCTGTGATTAAATTCTACATTAAATTAAATTAATTATACATTACATTAAATTAATATACAAACCTGTGATTAAATTCTACATTGAATTAAATTCTACATTAAATTCAACTGTACACAAACCTGTGATTGAATTATACACTCAGCAGTTTGATGTAATAGTATTCTCTATAACTACTCATGTTTACTCACGCGCAGATGGTTAGCAGCCTGCAGGCTGATACGGTAGTTCATTTCATCAAAACAAAACATGTAACAATAAAGTCAACACACACCCAGTGAGCCCACGCAGTAATCCTTGCTACACCAACGCATTGCACTCATTGCAACTCTAGACACACCTGTGATCACCGCACAGAACCAAATGGCTCAGTGGAAGAGCAAAGGGCAAGAATCGAGGCAGGTGCGGGTTTCAAACCCCCTTGACTGCGCTTGGGCCCGTCCGGAGGGTCGTCGACTGGCACGGTAACTGGTATCTAGATTCGATGTCGGCTCGAGCATCGTCTACTTAGATCCGGTTCCCTGAATCCCACTGGGCACGCACGGTCATTGTGACAATTCTTGGATGTTCAAATTTCCATATTTTTTTACAAACCTGTGATCACATTCTACATTCAGCAGTTTGGTGTTGTTATATTCATTATACCTACTCATATTTGCCACACCCGTAGATGGTGAGCAGTCTGCAGGCTGATAGATCATGTTATCAAAATAAGACATTTACCATGCCTTTCAACTGCACACCAACCTGTGATTACATTCTACATTCAATTAAAGTATAATTGAATTAAATTAATATACAAACCTGTAATTAAATTATACATTGAATTAAATTAATTCTGCATTAAATTAAATTAATATACAAACCTTTGATTAAATTCTATCTCCATAAGTGCCTAAGTCCGACCCTGAGTGGTACGAATGTTTTTTACCTATTACCTCAAGTCCAAAGAAAATTTGTTTTGCTAATAAGTTACCTAACCACATCAGTTCAACATATAAATACTCAGAGTTGGGTTCTCTCAGGTTGTGGGAAGCAGGCAAAGCAAAACATGTGATATTTTTCACTATGGGTCTCCCTAAGTCGGTACGGATTTTATGTAGAAGTGGAACGGAGCCTATCGCTATCAAAAACAAGTTTTCGTAACATAAAAGTAGGTAGCCCTATTGTGCACATCTTTCCTCATAAGTGATTGTTACATCAGGCTTTGGATGGCAGTACATGGGCAGTACGGGTGAATATGGACCCCAAAAATACTGATTATTTACATATTGTGGGTGCCCTAAGTGTGGTACAATGCTGCACAAGCTGAATTGTTTCATTTAACGCTAATTTGAATTTTGAAATTTGAAAATTCAAATTTATTTTCAAAAGATATTCAAAAAACGACTTTTTTTAAAACTTTGTTTCAAACATCCACATCTGAAGTTAGTTCTTGATTTGGGAAAGGGGTGTGAAATCTCAAGTTGGGAGGTGGGATTGGGAGGTGATCAGGAGAATTTTAGAGTTGTACTGCTATCTCAGTCAATTCCGAGGCCAAGGCTGAAGCGCAGCCTCTGACCTTGTGGTAGGGGTTTGATAAGCCTTTCGTCCCGCAGTAACATGATTCGGAATAGCTGGCGCGGCCTCATGTCTGGCGCGATCTGGATTGTACCACAATTTATCGCACATCTGAGGTACTGGCAACGGCCTTCCGTACAAGGCTGCTCGCGACCGCATGCGAATGCGGACCCGAAATACACGTGCGCGTAGCTGACACAATTGCACGAAAGGTGGGCCAGACATAATTCGATTCCGAGCATTTTGGGGCCTGTACGGCTCTGTACCACAATCTTGTACCAACTTAGGGCGTTTTGGGACTTAGGCACCTATGGAGATACATTAAATTAAATTAATTATACATTAAGTTAAATTAAATTTATATACAAACCTGTGATTAAATTATACATTAAATTCAACTGTATACAAACCTGTGATTACATTCTACATTCAGCAGTTTGGTGTTGTTATATTCATTATACCTACTCATGTTTGCCCCACACGAAGATGGTGAGCAGCCGGCAAGCTGATAGACCATGTCTAGGGCTGACCAGCTGTCTAATTATTCAGACCTAATGTGTTTATGTTAACTTTGCAGCTGGGTTGGGTTGGTTGGGCTGGGCTGGGCTGGGCTGGGCTGGGCTGGGCTGAGCTGGGTTGGGCTGAGCTGGGCTTGGCTTTGGCTGGGCTGGGCTGGGCTGGGCTGGGCTGAGCTGGGTTGGGCTGAGCTGGGCTGGGCTGGGCTGGGCTGAGCTGGGCTGAGCTGGGCTGAGCTGGGCTGAGCTGGGCTGGGCTGGGCTGGGTTGGGCTGTTCTGTTCTGTTCTGTTCTGTTCTGGGCTGAGCTGGGCTGGGCTGGGCTGGGCTGAGATGGGCTGGTCTGGTCTGGGTTGGTCTGGTCTGGTCTGGTCTGGGTTGGGCTGGGCTGGGCTGGGTTGGGCTGTTCTGTTTTGTTCTGTTCTGTTCTGTTCTTTTCTGGGCTGAGCTGTTCTGTTCTGTTCTGGGCTGAGCTGGGCTGTTCTGTTCTGTTCTGCTCTGTTCTGTTCTGGGCTGAGCTGGGCTGTGAGCTGGGCTGGGCTGGGCTGGGCTGGGCTGGGGTAGGCCAAATAATTATTCAGACTTAATGTGCTTATGTTAACTATGCAACAGGGCTGTAAGCTAGTTGTGCACCACTGTTCCCCAGACCATGTATGTGTGTATGTTACAGCCCAGGGGTAGGCCAAATAGGCTATAGGGACTTGCCCAACCATGATAGGAATGCTGTTCTGTGTAGAGACCCTAGAGTCATGTTTCCTTCACATCAGCACTAACACAGCCACACCTACCTTGTACTGCCCAGGCATTTGAAAAACGTTGACAGGTGGCACGTCCCCATTGGCCTGCATCTGCCATTCTGTCTCGGGCCCCCAGTTGCATGCTTCCTTCACGCCAGTACTAACACAGCCACACCTACCTTGTACTGCCCAGGCATTTGAAAAACGTTGACAGGTGGCACGCCCCCATTGGCTTGTATCTGCTGCATCTGTTGTGGTGTCATTTGAGCACCCCCCATTGGTGTCATCATCTGCCCGTTTGGACCCATCTGCATCATCTGTCCGTTTGGCCCCATGGGCATCACCATCTGTCCATTAGGGCCCATTGCCTGTCCAGTGGGTGGGTGGGTGGTGTGTGTTGATGTGTGGGTGTGGGTGTGGGTGTGGGTGTGGGGGGGGAGGGATGTGGGTGGTTGTGTGAGGACTCCCCATTGGAGTCGTCATCTGCCCGTTTGGCCCCATCCGCATCATCAGTGTGTTTGGCCCCATGGGCATCACCATCTGTTCGTTAAGGCCCAACGCCTGTCCAGTGTGTGTTGGATGTGTGTGTGTGTGTATGGGGGGGGGGAGGGAGGGAGGGTCTGTTTGGACCCCATCACCTGTCGATTGTGAGTCCATATTCTTTCTGTTAGGTGTGGGTGTGTGGAACACCATGGCTCAACATTATGCTTTATTTAGCTACTCAACAATTTGATAGAGACGGTACATGAGGCCATCTAAGCTATATAGATGAGATCTATTCCACTCACCACCTGTCCATTGGCCAGCTGCCTGTTAGGTCCTATCAGCTGGTGAACTGAACATAAACACCGTTAGCTAGTCTGTGGTAGTGAGCTACTCAACCATGTGATAGAGAGAGCACACTAGCCCAAGGGCTCATGCCTTGCCCATTGGCTCCATCATATGGTGAACTGAACATAAACACCGTTAGCTAGTCTGTGGTAATGAGCTACTCAACCATGTGATAGAGAGAGCACACTAGCCCAAGGGCTCATGCCTTGCCCATTGGCTCCATCATATGGTGAACTGAACATAAACACAGTTAGCTAGTCTGTGGTAGTGAGCTACTCAACCATATGATAGAGAGAACACACTAGCCCAAGGGCTCATGCCTTGCCCATTGGCTCCATCATATGGTGAACTGAACATAAACACCGTTAGCTAGTCTGTGGTAGTGAGCTACTCAACCATGCGATAGAGAGAGCACACTAGCCCAAGGGCTCATGCCTTGCCCATTGGCTCCATCATATGGTGAACTGAACATAAACGCCGTTAGCTAGTCTGTGGTAGTGAGCTACTCAACCATATGATAGAGAGAGCACACTAGCCCAAGGGCTCATGCCTTGCCCATTGGCTCCATCATATGGTGAACTGAACATAAATGCCATGGCTCAACAGGATGCTTTATTCAGCTAGTCAACACGATGACTGAGACGAAACATGAGGCCATCTAAGCTATGCGGATGAGCGCCATTCCACTTACCATCTGTCCATTACGTCCTATCATCTGGTGAACTAAACATAAACGCAAAGGCCCAACATGATGCTTTATTCAGCTAGTCAACATGATGATAGAGAAGATATATGAGGCCTTCTAAAAAAGTAATGATAACGCCTGGTAGGGCATGGTTTGGTGCCAACATGGTAAAATCAAGCACCATAAAAGCACCATTAAATCAAGCACCATAAGTGCCAAAAATCCAGACACCACAAGTGCTGATAAGTTTGAGCACCAGCACAGCTGATTACTTCAAGGACCAACCACCGCCACTTGGCCTGGAAGGGAGCCCTGTCTTGCAGCGGTGGGGAATGAGCTGCTACTTTACCTGGACAAAGCTACCATGGCTGAGGCCATCTAGGTATGAGGGTGAGACCCATTCCACTGACCATCTGTCCATTAGGCCCCACCATCTGCCCATTAGGTCCTGTTATCAGCCCGTTGGGAATCATTCCCACCTGTTCGTTGGAACTCGTCAGACCATTGGGGCCTATGGACATCTGCTGGTTCATGGGGGCCCCGCCCATGGGGGAGGGAGGGGGCATGCCCCCCTGCAACTGCATGCCTGGGCTGAGTAGCTGTCCATTAGCGCCCATGGGGGACGGTGGGGGCATGCCCCCCTGCAACTGCATGCCTGGGCTGAGTAGCTGTCCATTAGCGCCCATGGGGGACGGTGGGGGCATGCCCCCCTGCAACTGCATGCCTGGGCTGAGTAGCTGTCCATTAGCACCCATGGGGGACGGTGGGGGCATGCCCCCCTGCAACTGCATGCCTGGGCTGAGTAGCTGTCCATTAGCGCCCATGGACATCTGCTGGTTCATGGAGGGCCCGCCCATGGGGGAGGGCGGGGGCATGCCCCCCTGGGACTGCAAGCCTGGGCTCAGTAGCTGTCCATTCGGTCCTCTCTGCGTGCTGCCCATGCTCGTGCCCATACCAGGCTGCTGCAGGCCCCCCCCTTGCAAAGGCCCCATCATGCTTCCTTGCAGAGACTGGTTCACACCCATGCCCCCTTGCATGGATTGATTGACACCCATGCCGCCTTGCATTGAGTTGCTCACGCCCATGGGTCCTTGCATGGATTGATTGACACCCATGCCGCCTTGCATTGAGTTGCTCACGCCCATGGGTCCTTGCATGGATTGATTGACACCCATGCCACCTTGCATGGACTGGTTTACACCCATGCCTTGCATTGAGTTGTTCACGCCCATGCCCCCTTGCATCATCTGCGTGGAGGGGGCAGCGGACAGCAAGCCCCCTTGCTGCTGGAAGCTGGTGGGCAGCTGGCCGCCAAACGCCATTTGCTTTGGCTTGGCTTGGTGGGCTCCAAGAGCCTGGACTGTGTTGCCCTAAGGGCCTGAGCTAACGGAAGACGTGTGGAGAGTTATAATGAGTGACCTGGACAGGCTTTTGGCTTGGCCACGTGCTGCAAGGTGGCACCCCGTGGCACCCCTAAGCTGTGGGACTCAGCCTTTGAGCTTGCTGTGTCTGTGTGGGGCAGGGCTGTAGATGTGCACTGTGTGTAGGCTTCTGTAAGGTTTAGGAGACCTGGCCACGCCTCAGGGTGGGTCTCAGCAGGACGGATTGTCGCTGTTCCGGGGGGGTAGCTGCTCCTTGGAGTTGGGTGTTGGGTGGAAGGACGCTGTTCCGGGGGTTAGCTGCTCCTCGGTGCTAGGTGGAGGGTGGAAGGACGCTGTTCCGGGCGTCCTTTCGTAGTTGGATGCCTTCTGTCAGCGAGAATCGAGGGCGCTTGCTACTAGCCTGGTCTGGTCCTGGTAGGAGCAACCAAAGTTTGGCGTGGCTCCGAAGAAAGATAAATGGAAGGTGCAGGAAGGGGAGAGAAAAGATTCGCGATTTATATGCGCCAGCTGATGGAAATTAGAATCGGGGTAGCTGCCCCCATCTGAAATGTCGCATGCATGTTTGAGTGAAAAGCTCTGTTCAAAAGTGGAAGAGGTTGCTGAGTTCTAGGCCGCTGGAGCGGCTGCGAATGGAGTCGGGGCTGTCTGATGCGATGGGCGGAGCGCAAAGAAAAAGGGAGAGCAAAAAACAGGTAGGGAGCTCTGAATCCTGTTTGTACTGTTTGGTACGACATTCAAATGGTGTGCGACCCACGTGACAGGCCAGCTACCCGAACACCCAGCTGACGAAAAACAACAGGTGCGACGGACATTGCATCTAGTTTGCGCGCCTTCCACAACCGCATCTGCATTTTTCATAGTAGCCATACCTCAAACCGCTCCGAATCTGTGAATATCGTTCTGTGGCGTCGCTTTCCATTGCTCTCCTCTTAATCACCTAGCTCTCATCTGAAGCCCCCCCCCCTCCCACCACCACCACAACACACGCACACACAGAACCCTTCACCTTCATCTACTCGACCACTAGTCAACCCCTTAACCATCACCAAGCTCTCCTCTTAAGACCCCCCCCACACACACACCCACACCCACACCCACACCCACACCCACACCCACACCCACACACACCCACACACACACTCACACACAGTACAACCCTTCACCATCATCATCACGACCCCAACTTGGCCCCTCAACCGTCAGCTGGTACACCCCTCGTCCTGTCACAGTCACTCCCTGAAGCCCAGCCACCTGGTCTATCCTGTCTTCATTTCCTCCTTCCTCACTACCAGTCCCTTAAGCCAAGCCAATTGGACTATTCTGTCTTCATTTCCTCATTCCTCATTCCTCACTATCCGACCCTTACGCCAAGCCACCTGGACTCCTCTATCTTCATTTCCTCCTTGCTCACTGGCATTCTCTGAAGTCAAGCCACCTGGACTCCTCTATCTTCATTTCCTCCTTCCTCACTATCAGTCCCTTAAGCCAAGCCACCTGGACTCCTCTATCATCAATTCCTCCTTCCTCACTGTCAGCTTGTTTGTCGAGCCACTTTTCAAAGCCCTAAACCCTGATAAAATGCATGGGGGGGATAACCCCAGCCTTGACAAGAAAAACCAACCGCAGCTGCCTCAACTACCGTAACCGACACCTGACAACCACAGCCAGCTCATTTAACGCCCAACCAGCACAGTCATGAATGAGAATGGATCCATGGCCCATGGAGGGCCCCCCCACCCCAATGTGAGTAGTGTTGAGCTTAGGCTTTATACTTTCTATTACCATTAACACCTAACCAGCACAGTCATGAAAGAAAATGGATGCATGGTTTATGGAGGGGACCCCTATCCTAATGTGAGTACTGTTGGACTTCGGCGTTATACTTTGAATCAGCATTATGCCAGGTTTGGAAATTCATTGTATTTACATTTACGCCTAACTAGTGGTTATGAAAGATAATGGATATACCGACCATGGAGCCCCCCCCCCCCCCCCCCCCCCCCCCCCCCCCCCCCCCCACACACACACACACACACCCTAATGTGAGTACTGTTGGACTTAGGCGTTATGCTTTGTACAAGCATTATGCCAGGGTTGTAAATTCATTTTATTAACATTAATGCCTAACCAGCACAGTCATAAAAGAGAATGGATACATGGCCTACTGAGGGGGCCCCCACCCTAGTGTGAGTAGTGATGAGCTTAGGCAGTATAATTTGTATAAGCATTCACTCCTACCCAGCACAGTCATGAAAGAGAATGGATACACGACCTACTGAGGGGGCCCCCACCCTAGTGTGAGTAGTGTTGAGCTTAGGCAGTATAATTTGTATAAGCATTCACTCCTACCCAGCACAGTTATGAAAGAGAATGGATACATGGCCTATGGAGGGTTCCCCCACCCAAATGTGAGTAGTGTTGAGCTTAGGTAGTATAATTTGTATTAGCATTCACTCCTACCCAGCACAGTCATGAAAGATAATGGACACATGGTCTATGGAGGGCCCCCCCACCCAAATGGCGTTGTACTTTGCATTAGCATTTTATGCCTAACCAACACAGTCATGAAAGAGAATGGACACATGTTCTATGGAGGGGGCCCCCACCCTAATTCAAGTAGTGTTGCACTTAGGCATCATACTTTGAATAATCAATATGCCAGTGTTGTAAATTCATTTTTTTAGCATGAATGCCTAACCAGCATAGTCATGAATGCGAATACGATATACGGTACATCGAGGGGCCCCCCATCCAAATGTGAGTGGTGTTGAGCTTAGGCTTTATACTTTGTATTAGCATTAACGCGTAAGCAGCACAGTCATGAAAGAGAATTGATACATGGCCCATGGAGAGGCCTCCCTCCATAATGTGAGTAGTGTTGCACTTCGGCGTTATACTTTGTTTTAGCATTATGCCAGGTTTGCAAATTCATTGTATTAGCATTAATGCCTAGCAAGCACAGCCATGAAAGAGAATGGATACATAGTCTATGGAGGCCCCCCCCACCCCCCAATGTGAGTAGTGTTGAGCTTAGGCGTTATACTTTGTTTTAGCATTATGTCAGGTTTGTAAATTAATTTCATAAGCATGAATGCCTAACCAGCACAGCCATGAAAGAGAATGGATACATAGTCTATGGAGGCCCCCCACCCCCCAATGTGAGTAGTGTTGAGCTTAGGCGTTATACTTTGTTTTAGCATTATGTCAGGTTTGTAAATAAATTTCATAAGCATGAATGCCTAACCAGCACAGCCATAAAAGAGAATAGATACATGGGATATGGAGGGGCACCCACTCTAATGTGAGCAGTGTTGAACTTCTGCGTTATACTTCGTGAAAGCATTAGGTCAGGTTTTGACATTTATTTTATTAGCATTAATGTCCAACCAGTACAGTCACGAATTATAATGGATACATGGCATATGGAGGGCCCCCCCCACCCTAATGTGAGAAGTGCTGGGATGAGGTCTTGTTACATATACTGTATTAACATTGTTTAATGCTGGGGAATTCACCATAAAATAATGCGGACTTTACGGTGTGTGTTTTTGTGCGACGTGAAGCAGCGGGGCGTCGTCGGAAAAGCAAAACAGTGGCTGACTTCTAAGTCAGTGTTAGCCTAGTTGGAACCCATCCCTTAACCCCTCCAACAGCACTACCACCACCAATTCACCACCACCACACCACCACCATCAACACCACCTCCACCATCACCAACACCTAACTGACCTTCTCACTCCTATCACCCACACAGCCTCCTGGACACCCATCACTTACCTTCCCTCCAACAGCACCACCACCACACCACCACCACCATTCCACTCCACCACCATAGCCACCTCTACCACCACCACCACCACCACCTCCACCATCACCAACACCACCACCACCACCTCCACCATCACCATCAACACCACCACCAACACCTAACTAACCTGCTCCCTCCTCTCACACACTCAGCCTCCTGGACACCTAACCCTTACCCCCCCCTCCAACAGCACCACCACCACTACCACCACCACCACTCACCTCCACCACATAGCCACCGCCACACCACCACCACCATCAACAGCACCACCACCACCACACCACCACCATCAACACACCACCACCACCAAACTAACCTGCTCCCTCCTCTCACACATGCAGCCTCCGGGACACCCATTCCTTACCCCCTCCAACAGCACTACCATCACCACCACCACTACTCCAAATCCATCAGCATCACCACCACCACACACCACCACCACACCTAACTGACCTGATCCTCTCACCCACACAGCTCCAGGGCACCATCTCTTACCCCCTCCACTACCACCACCACACACCACCACCACCACCACTCCACATCCATCAGCAACACCCACCACCACCTCCACCACCACCATCAACACCACCACCACCACCTAACTAACCTGCTCCCTCCTCTCACACACACACAGCCCCCTGGACACCCATCCCTTACCCCCCCCCCCCCCCCCTCCAACAGCACCATCACCACTACCACCACAACCACTCCACCTCCACCTCCACCACCATAGCCACCGCCACCACCACCACCTCCACCATCAATAGCACCACCACCATAACCACCACCACCACCACCACCACCACCACCACCACCACCACCACCTCCACCATCACCACCACCACCACCACCTAACTAACCTGCTCCCTCCTCTCACTCATGCAGCCTCCGGGACACCCATTCCTTACCCCCTCCAACAGCACTACCACCACCACCACCACCACTCTAAATCCATCAGCACCACCACCACCACCACCACTCCAAATCCATCAGCACTACCACCACCACCACCACCACCACCACCACCACCACTCCAAATCCATCAGCACCACCACCACCACCTAACTGACCTGATCCCTCCTCTCACCCACTCAGCTTCCAGGGCACCCATCCCTTACCCCCCTCCAACAGCACTACCATCACCACCACCACTCCAAATCCATCAGCACCACCGCCAACAACAACACCTAACTGACCTGCTCCCTCCTCTCACCCACACAGCCTCCAGGGCACCCATCCCTTACCCCCCTCCAACAGCACTACCATCACCACCACCACTCCAAATCCATCAGCACCACCACCACCACCAACACCTAACTGACCTGCTCCCTCCTCTCACCCACACAGCCTCCAGGGCACCCATCCCTTACCCCCCTCCAACAGCACTACCATCACCACCACCACTCCAAATCCATCAGCACCACCACCACCACCAACACCTAACTGACCTGCTCCCTCCTCTCACCCACACAGCCTCCAGGGCACCCATCCCTTACCCCCCTCCAACAGCACTACCATCACCACCACCACTCCACATCCATCAGCAGCACCACCACCACCAACACCAAACTGACCTGCTCCCTCCTCTCACCCACACAGCCTCCAGGGCACCCATCCCTTACCCCCCTCCAACAGCACTACCATCACCACCACCACTCCACATCCATCAGCAGCACCACCACCACCTCCACCACCACCACCACCATCTGACTGACATGCTCCCTCCTCTCACCCACACAGCCCCCTGGACACCCATCCCCTTACCCCCTCCAACAGCACTGCCAACACCTCCACCACCACCACTCCACCACTACCACCACCTCCACCATC